>OY804579.1:40098396-40327741 GCA_963680875.1 Bathymodiolus brooksi
AAAAATATTACAAATCATATCATATTATTACTATTATGAAAATTAATGATTAATTGACCATTACAGAAGTGGTTAATGGTGTTTAACACCACTTTCAACAATATTTCAGTTATATCGTGGCAGTCAGTTTTATTGGTGGAGGAAACCGCTGCGCCCTGTAAAAAACACTGACCTGTTGCAAGTTACTGACAAACTTCATCACATAATGTTGTATTGAGTACACCTTCCCTGAGTGGGATTCAAACTCATAACATTAGTAGGATAGGCACTGATTGCATAATTAGACCCTGAAGTGGTTAATGGTTTAAAACATATGTACATGTAAGCTATATATAACATAATGGTTATCGATCTCTCCTACTCAATAAAAATCATTGTCAATTTTCCATTAAAGAGGTAAAATTATAATAAACTTTATATCTACTTCAACATGAATGCATATTCTCTATACATATGAATATAATAGTGAAATATATTGTAAAAAAATGGAAAAAAAACTGTTGTCTAATTTCATAAATATGTCTTGCATTAAATTGTCATCAAAGTCAGAATTAATATAAATGCATACTCAGGTAGCTTAATTATATCTACATAAATCAGAGGTTTCCTGGAGACTAATCCATCACTTATTTTATAATTATACAGTAATCCCCCTTTTATCAGTCTCTCTTACCAAAGAACACCTGGGGCAGTCGTGGTTGCGATCGTATGGTAGTTGGATTTACAACTACCTATGAAATCAGTACCTATCACCACTAGTATTGTGAGTTCGAACCCCACTCTGGCGAGGTGTACTTCATACAACATTATTTGATAAAGTTTGTCAGTGACTTGCAACAGGCCGGTGATTTTCTCCGGTTTCCTCCACCAATTAAACAGACTACCACGATATAACTAAAATATTGTTGAAAGTGGCATTAAACACCATTACCTCCACCCCCTCTTAAATATCATGGTGGATGTATGCATCTTTAGATTTACTGGTATCTCAGCTAGGACTGTTAAGACATAAATTGGGGCAGTGGACCACCCAAAGATATATAACGCTTCCCTGCCACTTAATTGGTTTAAATGTTGTTTCAGAAGAAGACATTTTAATTAAAACCAACAAGGACACAAAGTGATGTGAATTAAATCATAGTCAGCCCAGTGATTTTTAAATTTGCTTAAGCACAAGAAAATGTATACTATAAGAGTATGCATCCAATTAATTTGGTTTGTAATTTGACATGAGTTGGGTCCAAAGAATCAATTTTCGAGCATGCTTTGTAACAAAAACCTGCATACTAAAATTTCATGGTACAATTGTGAAGAATTTATTTTTTGGTACAAGAAATTCCAATCTCAAATCTGAAAATTTGCATTTTAACTTTTATAAAGAATTGATTCCGTTATACAAAAGTTGGCTGCAGTATCAATTCTGAAATTCCAATTTAACTTTGTGAAGAATGGATTCCTCGATGCAGGAAGCTTTGATTGATTTATAAAAACCGACATTGTAAAAGTGATTTGTTCATTGCACCGAAAACAATTATGTCGTGGAAATTATCAATGTTTCCATGTGACATGTCTAATTTGAAAACAAGAGTTACAGTTACAGTTTAAATTATATAAACATTACACAACAGTAGAACTGCTTTGTGGTAACATAAAACATATGACAATGACAACATACAACAACAAACAACAAAGACAACAAACAACAAAGACAACAACAAAGACAACAACAACATGTAAGATTTATGATGTCAGCAGTACAGTTACATCAAAGGTTGTTTATTTGTATCTCTACAAGTTAATAGAAACGTTTTGCTTCATATCTTTATTTAAAATACTACACTAATATTGACTGTACTGCAGACAACCAAGACAAGAAATAAACATACATTAATTTAATGGAGTTTATTTGAATGTCAAACTTTGGAGAAATATATAGAATGTTAGAATGTTATTTCTATACAATTTTTTTTTTTTTTAATTGAACAAGTACAGCTTTACCTAGCACAGGGGAAGCATAAATCTTTTTTATTTTTTAGAAAAAAATGGGATTGAACAGACCTCTTTATAAATAAAAGCCACACTCATACATCCAGTTCAGGCTTATAAACAATGGAAGATTTAATGAGGTAAATAGTTTCAATTTCATAAGTCTTTAATTATTTAAGAACTTTTAAGCCTGTGGTAGCCATTAACATGTAATTGTACTTGAGCACAAAATGAAATAAATTTCAATCATATCTGTTTAGTTTTGCTTTAATGGACAAACTTGTAGCAAATCAAGAAATGTATGCAGAAAGAACTAATGCCAAACATATTTGAGAGAGTTAGTGAGTGATTGTTGCTTAATGCCAAATGAGCAATTTTTCAGCTATATCTTGGCGAGAACACGTTACATTTCATTGAGATGATGATGACGCTTCACACTGGACCAACACGGTTAGTTGGATTTTCATAGTGTTAGTTCACTGAACTACCTGTCCACAAGAAGACAGATCTACCCACTCTGACACATTATTTTGATTCTGAACAAACCAAACTTTGCTCTTACTCTTTAGTACTGCATACTTAAGACCAGAATCAATCTTTGGTTTGACCAGACTGGAGCTCATGATATACCACATTCAAGGCAAGCTAACCAATGCTAACCATTACATCACCAATGTGGTTCAGACATATTTGATTATAAGGCCATTTACATCAACTTTGCACATGTTTGATTAAAGTGACAAAGCAGTTTTACACAAGTAGATTTTCATATTTCAGCCAATCAGAGACTAATATACCATTATCATCATGTCTGCCATATTAATATACTAGATGAAATAAGAAAAATTATTGAAGAACCTCTGTAAAACATTCATGCAAAGTACTAATAATCTAACTTTTATTTCATATTTGAGGAGGGTGAGACTCTATTATGTTTTGTCCCATCAATAATTAATAATTATTTTACTAAAATGGGGAGGGGGGGAATTGAGGACCATTAATTTTCAGTTCAAAGCCTCACAGTAATTTAAAATTATGGAGAAGTGAGCTAAAACTTAAGATAGAGTTAGTGTGAAGGAAATGAAAAGAGCTAGTGATTTGTTGTTTAACATCATGTGAGCAATATTTCAGCCATATCACGGAGAGAGCAATTGTTACAGTTTAATGAGTCATATATGATGATGATGCCCATTCTGCACTAGACGAACATGATTATATGGTTGGATTTTTATAATACTAGCTGACTGAAACAACAGTTCATGGACAGACATGTCGCTCCACTCAAACACATTATTCTGATTCTGAGCCAACCAGTCTTTGTTCTTGTTCCTTTAAATGCTGTTTTTCCTCTTGAATTATTGTAAAATGTTGTTATAGTAAAGGACAGCTAGGCAATATCTCATTTGTATGTAAAATTCTGTTCTACTTAAGGGACAGGTTTTTTTTTTTTATGTAAAATTCGAGAAATATAGCATGTGTATTTTAAACATACATGATAACCAATTAATAACTTTTGGTGATAAACTTAAAAAAAAATTAAATGACAAAAATATAATATAATAATAATTAATATTTAAAAGAAAATACTGAAAATTAAGAAATCAAATTTTGATAAATAAAGAACTCTATGAAAGTTATTAATTTGCTTTCTGTATGTTAAAGTTTGACATTCATTGAACTGAGTGCTGTTTAGTGAAGAAGTACGCTTACCTTGTGCCACACCTATACATACATATAACACACAATATTAACACATACATGTACAAGACAGATCAACACACAAAACAAGAGCAACATGTGTACATACAATGTATATATACACATAACAAACATACATACATACATTCAAAAAATATTTTTATTCATGCGTAATACGAAATGTGTTCTTCTCTTAAGTCAAAAATGATGTACACAGATGCATCATAATTATCATTTTGATAGAAAAAGCTGGTGAAGCTTAAAAGCTACAAGCTTTGTAACATTTACAGATCAGTAGCATCACTTTGGAAATAGGAAATATAAACTTGAAACAACTACCATTTCACCTGGGCTAATTGCCATTTGTAATTGAAGGCGTAAAATGCCATTTTGGCAGAGCTTTGTTGAGATGTCATGCAAAGGACACATAAAATATGCCACTTGACATTTAGTTTGTTGCTAATGGTGATGAACTTCAGAATGTTTCATGAAAAATGACCATGACCTTTGATAATCTGAATGCTATTGTACAAGTTTCTTGTAGTGTTTACAAAACATTTAAAGTAACAAAAATACCCCAAAAAATGTCAGCTGAAAAAACTTTAACTCTTACATTGCAGGGTTGAAGTTTTGAGATGCATAATATATAAAATATCTAACACAAATTAACCAGCTACCTCCCTTGATTTGTTTTGATTAATTTTCCATAATTGACCATCAATCATAAAATTAATAAATCAAACAATCAATAAATTTATTAAGATTTGTCAAAGAAAATTACTGCTTTATGTTAAATCTTATATTAAAGTTGAAAAATTAATTTTACCCCAAAAAAAAAGAAAAAAGGCTAATTTGTAACATTAGGGAATTTTCAAAAATTGTTGTACATAGGAATTGAACGAACAGATAATTCAATTGATCCTATCATTGTTCATGTAAGGATAATCAAAGTCTTAATTAAATCTTTGATGATTTTATTTTCCAAAAAATTATTCTGAGAAAACTTTGATCTGAATGAGATGAGAATTAAAATGGCTACAAGGTGAACATGTAGTTTAACTAAAAAAAATCATATTTCTGACCTATGCATAGTTCAATTTTTACATGAAAAATACATTTAAATCAATGTACAAATTGAACATGTAGTTTAAATACAAATGTTATTTCTGACCTATGTTTAGTTCAATTTTAACATGAAAAATACATTGAAACCAATGTATACCAATATATTTTTTTGTTGTTTAAATGGTTACCACAGAACATTAAGATGAAAAGCTACAATATAATTTCTTCCATTTAGATGAAAAACCTGCCATAAAGATAGGATATAATTTCTGCCGCTGATTCAATAATATCGTTCACCAGCTCCAAATGGACAAATCTACTCTATAGAAGATTGGCTTGACAAATTGATAAGTGAAATGATGTATTGTATTTCATTTTCTACTTTGCTTAATTTTACGTCAATAGCTCTTAGCTGCGCTAACCGCTGAGATCTTATTTTCACATGGCATCAGCTTTCCATTAAATATAATATGGTAGTCAGTGGTCACCTTCATTTAACGCAATGTTATACTAAATATGACACGGTGCTGGCCAAACGATGCCAAAAAATAGATCCATTAGATAGGGTGTCAATTTACTTGAAATATTTAATTAATGATGTTTTTGTGATGAGATTTAATCAGGAAATATGGTAACCTTCACATTTTTATGATGTTCGTAAAGAAATATTCACAATTTTATGGCATTTTATAATACGCTGGACATTAAACCTTTTTAGTTTTTGTTCAGACCCTTCAGCGATATCCTTATTATTACACTAAGAAAAATTTCCTATTTCTTAATTACTGGTGATTTTTTTTCAAGGTTGGACTTAAACCTTTTTTGTTTTTGGTCAGACCTTTCAGCAATGTCATTATCATTTCACTAAGAAAATTTTCCTATTTCTAAACTACTGCTGATTTCATTATTTCAAGGCTGGACATTAAGCCTTTTTTGGGCAATGGGGGATTTTGTTCAGACCCTTCAGTGATGTCATTACTTTTACACAAAGAAAATTTTCCAATTTCATAACTACTGCCGATTTTTTTCTTCTTCGTAAAATTAATGTCTGTTTACCATTAAACTGCATAATTCCAATAAACTATTTATCCAGTAAATCTATCGTAATTATCGTTATATTATATCTATATTGGTCATCTGATCTACCAATTAAATTAGGTCGCTATGATTCTCTGTATTTGGGGTAACTAGGTTACTGTAGAACATCACGATTATATCAGATTCTGATTCTGTGGGATGATAGGCAGATAAAGATTAATTATCTTTATTTCTACATAGCATATACATTACAATAACATGTGATTATAATCACAGTCCTCGAAATGAAAATTTGAATTCACTGATCCTAATAAAATTCTTGAATTTATTTCCATTTAAGTATATCTAAATAAAAACTGAAAATTTACTGGTCCAAACAAAGTTTTACTGGTCTTGAGCCAGAGGACCGGTGCCCATCATCAGGACTGTAATCAGGGGTCATAGATACATGTTACTTTTATAAAATATTCTATTCTCTAATCCAGACATCCTGGCATTTGATAATCAAAAGAGGTGAAGCCAGCCAGTACTGGTAATCCTCAGGATTTTACCTCTATTTCAATGGAAAATTATAAATTCTATTGAGATAATTTAAAACAAATGTGCCATATATAATCTGAAAGAAATTGAAATAAAAATGTCATTCAGTGTAAATTTTACTACTATATTTAATTTAAAATTAATTATCATTGAATGTGATGTCACTGCGGATACATGAATATTATTTTGTATATAAATGAATTAGTACCTTTGAGTTTGACACAATATAGAATAATACATAACTTGTCAAATGTCTGAAGATTTTCAGATTAGAACACGACAGTATACAAACTGTGAATTCACTGTAAATCTGTAAACTATGTCTGCTTATATCTGCAATTCATTCATTTTAACTGGCATCATTGTACCAAAGTCATCGATGTTTCACCCGTTTTCTTACATACATTTATTTCAGACAAAAAAAACTCAACAAAAATTAATATCACAGTATAAACATTGATGTTTTATTTTGCATATTTTTTTTAATTATCAATTACGTTACCTGAAGGGTAACCTTGTTGTCAAAGGTAATATGAAACTCGATCAGAACCTGAAGGGCATCTCATTCCAGATATCATGTTTTTAAAAACAATGTTTAATCAATTCATTGGTGATGTTATCAATCATTATCATCACAACAGCTTTTGTAGGGTAGGGTTATTGGTGTTTAAAGACCATCTAAACAATATCTTCAGCTATATCATGGCAGATTTATTGGGCTAGGGCTAGAGTTATGGTGTTTAGTGCCACTCTCAACAATATTTAAGCTATATCGTGGCAGTCACTTTCTTGGTAGAGGAGAACAGAGTATCCGGAGAAATTCACTGACCTACCACAAGTCACTGACAAACTTCCATCACATGATGCTGTATCAACAGTTTTATTGGTGGAGAAAAACTGAGTTTTACCGGAGACCTGTCACAAGTTACTGAAAAACTTTTACCACATAAATAACACCTCAACCAGAACTTCTATGAAAACTTGCATCCACGAACCGAACAAACTTAACTTTAGCTATGGGGCTGTCGTGGTCGTGATCGTATGGTATTTGGATTTATAACTACCTATGCAATCAGTGCCTATGATCACAAACATTGTGAGTTCGAATTCAGTTCAGGCGAGGTGTACTCGACACAACATTATGTGATGAAGTTTGTCAGTGACTTGCGACAGGTCTGTGGTTTTCTCCGGGTACTCCAGTTTCTTCCACCAATAAATCTGACCGCCACGATATAACTGAAATATTGTTGAAATTAGCATTAAACACCATAAACCATAACCCCATAGCTTTAGTTTCCTGGTCTGATAAACAATGCATTGGATTGGATGCTTCTCCATAAACATGAAATACATTAATTGGCAGCCAATGGACATGAAGTTTTAGTTGGTAATGCATCATACATAGAAATTTGGCATGCTTAAATCATTTCAGTTAACTGCATCCCAACCCTCCCCTCTCCCCTATAGGTTTCCAACAGACAAATAAATAAAAATAAACAAATATCATTGGAGTATGTGTATAAAAACATCAAAAGAGTATTATAAAAATAAAGTTTTTAAACAGTCACAGTCAACAATGCCACCACCAATATTAATAAAATAAAACATCACCTCTAACCTCAAACCAATGAACAGAAAAAACAGGTCTCGACATATGATATGGCAATGGAAATCCAGTTCATGTATGTATGGAAATTTCCACATCTCATGAAATTAGCAAAATTGTGATTCTCACAAATGATTGTATTACATCATAGATATCCTTGACAATTTGTTTGTCATATTGTTTATGTATAAAGATTTCTTACTGGTGAATTATTGACATTTATCATCCCTTTTATTGTGACTTATCAGACTTATTGGGGGAGGAAAGTGAAAACTGAAAACCATTATAACAATCTGACATCTGGTCTTAAGGAAGCACCGAAAACCTTCATACTTTAGGTTCACTCTGTATAAAGAAATTGTTAGTAAACATCTTAAAAGTACAGTCAAACATGCCCATGTGGCCACCTCTATTAAGCAGTCACCTGTATTAAAAGGTCACAATTTTCTTGTCCTGCCATAGAAAATTTTTCATGAATTGAACCTCTTTTAAGAGGTCACCTGTTTTATAAGACCACTTTTTCCTTGTCTCAAAGGTGACCTCTTAATACAGGTGTGACTGTACTCATGAAATGTTCCACAAATCCTAGAAAGAGGAAACATTGTGGCTCAAATTAACAAAGGGAGGGGTCATTTTTATCTTCTGCACTGATAATGGATTTTAGCAGGTACATAACATTGTAAAGGAATTATACCTGAGTATGAAGGGTTAGGAGGTACATGTAGGCATTACAGATAATTTCAGAAGGTTTTGAGTTTGTTTCATCGCACATTGGAAAACAATCAAATGATGCACAAGTTAAAATATTGTCTATTATAAGATACATACCAAAATCTACAACTGCAGTTAGAACTAAGAGTAATAATACTGGCAGACACTGGACTAATTTGTCGTGTAGATTCATCCTGTCTTAGTGATTTGTCTTTTTAATTAAGTAGTGTACAAATCTATTCCATTTTCATCTGTAAATAAAAGAACAATTGTTACCTTAAAACAATACTTCCCGAATTAATTCCCAACCTTATAGATATACCAGAGGAATTTCCTTATATAAAATATTTCAATAAATTGTCCCTTGAACAGACAACTCTGTTCTTATACAATCAAATTTACAATGTAGAAGGGTTTTTCTTATAAAGGGGAGATAACTATTTTCCAATTTCAAATTTTTCTAATAGGTTAATGTGCTGACCTCTTCATGGCATGTAAAATCAGTTATATTTCACATTATTTTCTTCATTTCAATATTTTTTCATTCTATCATTTTTTATTGAAATCTGTACATTTGTTAATTATATAAATATAGTACCTGTACCTTATCCAGGTCTTGTTAACATTAGCAATTTCAAAATATATTTTATTTTGCTAAAAAATACTTTTAGTCATACAAGAACAGGGAGAATGTGAAAAAGATCAAATTAATTCTAATTGTTTACTGTACTCTTCAGAGTAATGGTTTACAATTCAACATATTCTGATTGCTTTTCTAATTAAACAATCACTGATCCTGCTTTTCTATTGTCCAAGTTTATGCTCTTGAAATTTCTGTGACATTTTGTGTTTTTTTTATAATTGTTTCCAAAACTTACACAGATGTTGTATTGTTTACATATTTCTGATTAATACTGTAGATCTAGACATCTAGAGGGGAGGGAAAGAATTCCATTCAATTGTTTAACCCCGCCATGTTCATGTGCCTGTCTCCAGCCAGGACCAAAATTTCCACTAGCTTCTGTCATTGTCATTACTGGTTAATGTTGTTGTGGTTAGTTATATTATTGGCACTTTTAATCAAGTACAGTAGTGGGTTCAAGTTCCGATTGGGTCAAACCAAATACTATAAAATTGGAATTTGTAGCTTCTCCGCTAAGCTAATCACACAGTATAACTGGTTGGCTCAGAATCAGGATAATGTGTCCAAGTAGAGCTTCATGTCTAACTGTGGACTGTTGTTTTAGTGAGCTAACGCTATAAAATTCCAACTAATCATGTTGGCCTTGTACAAAGAAGACATCATCATCATCTCATTGAAATGTAACTTGTTCTTGTCATGATAGAGCTGAAAAACTGCTCAATTTGCTTCAATCAATTATCACTTAATCTCTTACTCTCTTTTCAAAAGGGGGGCTGTCGTGGCTGTCATCGTATGGTAGTTGGATTTACAACTACCTATGCAATCACTGCCTATCACCACTGATGCTGCGATTTCGTATTTCGATCAGGGCGAGGTGTACAACATTATGTGATAAAGTTCGTCAGTGACTTGCGACAGGTCGGTGGTTTTGTTCGGGTCCTCCGGTTTCCTCCACCAATAAAACTGACCGCCATGATATAACTGAAATATTGTTGAAAGTGGCATTAAACACCATAAAACCAACCAACCCTTTTCAATAAAAATCTGATACTGCATAAAACAAACAAAATTATTAGTAAAACTTGTGTTAAGAGTTCTTTTGTGAACCTAAAGCAGATAGATATTACAAAAAATATTTAAAAAAAATAAAATTGTACGATTTTTACAGACTGGTACAAGTTTTGTTGTAGACACATTATGTATAGGAGGTTATGTGTTTTCTAACGTAATGCTATAGAAACAGTTGGCACTTCTTGTGATTAATCGTTCAAATGGCGTTGATATAATCACCTTTAGGTAATATCTGTTTATTTGCTTTTAGTTGTTTTTTTGTAATGATATAAAGACAATAATGAGGTACACAGCTGTTTCATCAAAAGCTTCCTACATTTTAAAAAATATTCAGGGACCACACCTTAATTTTTTGTCATACATGTCGTCACAAAATATTTTTATGGCAATAAGCAGCTATACCTGTTTATATTCATAGGATATCTTGTGTGATAAAATATTAATCCATTATAAGTAGTGAAACCTGTCTAAACCAAACCCTGTCTAAAGCAAATCCTGTATATATAGAGTCCCAATAAACATAATTAGAGAAAACCATAGGGTAAATCCAGAGACAATGGCAACATTGGGTACACAAAACACAGGAGGAAGACAAACAACACAAAAAACACAATACAGGAAACTAAAAAGATGAGCCACACAGACCCCACCAAAAACTGGGGGTGAACCCAGGTGAGCAGTTCCTTCTTCTTATAAAACACCCCCCGTGTTGTATTTATAATATTAATAAAAGAAACAGGAAAATACATGAAAAGTTCTCAAGAGAGATTAAAATTCATTATTATCAGTTCTCATTCTGATCCAATTGTACAAAAAATAATATCCATACACTGTATCTAAAACTGTATGGCTACAATGCATGAGAAACAAAATTAAATCACGAAGATGAAAATAACCTGATTCTTACATAACATAGCAAAACAAGCTAGTCCAATGTATTGGTTTTCTTTTGTTGACTCATTTTAAACTCACAAGTTAAGCTTCTATAACATGATATTCCCACAGAATAATGGTTTTTATTCATTTTAGTGGAATGTTTAATTTCTGTACATTATTATAATTGAAAATATTTAGAGAACGCAGTATGACTTTTATGGTTATATAATTAAACACTATGATATGATGTAACGCCATACTTCCTCCATCTTTGATTACTAAAACAAATTCTGCATCGTGGAACACAAATCTGGTATCAAAACTCTTCTTGAATAATTTCAATGGATGAATGTTTATTTGTTTTTAATTTTCTTCACCAAAATTTAAAAAAAAAGGTTTTTTACAACATTATACTGGAAACAGAGGGTTAGAGAGTTTAACACCACTTTCAATAATCTTTCAATTATATCGCAGCGATAAACAGAATTTGAGTCAAATACAGAATATTCTATAGAGAGGTTGATATTTTGAAGACCATAAAATCAGGGCTGTTGCCAGGAATTTCCAATGGGGGTTAGAGAATCTCATGGCATGATATGGTCGTACAGCAGGGGTTTAAAATCCTGACTTTTAAGTCATAGTTCAACCGAAATCCTGATTTTAATTGCTATCAATTATACCAAAATCTCGACTTTAATAGTAATTATTCAATCCAAATCTTGACTTTAAATAGTTCTTCTTGGTTTTCAATTTTCATATGACCATCTCCCCCATATCAACAAATTAAAATTTCTTCCTCATTGCATCTATTGTTGTCATCTAAGAATTATAAGTTGATGAGCAAGGACAAATTCTACTATTAGAAGAAAATGTTTGACAGTTTAAATGGAAAAACTTTGATCACAATTACTCAAGGAATGACAGGATTGTAATATTATAGAACAAAAAAAGATTGAATAGTGCCCTCGAAATCAATTACAACAATTGAATGGTGCCCTCGAAATTAATTACAAACAAAAACATGTCTGTTTCGCTACCATGCAGATTAGATTTTAGATGGATAATCTGGTAACATTAGACCCGATTGCAATTCCCGAGAAAAATGAAAAAAATATGACAATAAGATTTGCTATATCAATGTCATTTTCACTAAACAAATAGATACAATAATATTGGTGTATACGATTTCTTATGAATTAGAAAACCTGAAAAAAATTTGACAATAAGATTTGCTATATCAACTGCTAAATCAATGTCATTTTCGCTAAACAAATAGATACAATGATATTGGTATATACGATTTCTTACGACTTACAGAATCTGAAAATAGCAACCATTTCTTTAACCATTGATTCCTGTTCATTTATCTATTTCTTTCATCATTCTCTATAATGTAATTTACGGGAGGCTTTCATAAAGACAGACATATCTAGACTGATTTGGTCAGCAGAGTGGTGACTTCTATTCTCTACTGTGACCTTGCTGTTTAACCTTCGTTAGACTTATTTAATAATATATTGCATTGGAGCAAAAGACTAGATAAGGTTATAATAGTTACTTGAGACCTAATGGTTAGACTTCAGTCTGACTTCTGTATTGTATGATCTGTACCAGAAAAGAAGACAATGATAATCAGGTAGTGGTGACCTACATTATCTTTCATGACCTTGTAATTTAACCTTGATTAGACTCAATTATCAATGTAATGTATTGGAGCAGAAAACCAGATAAGGTGACAATAAGTGTTGAATTCTAGCCTCACGGTCATAAAACTTTTCCGAGTACGAGTTTTCACACTGAGAGTCAAAACACATCCAATTAGAACTATTTGCTATATTATACTTTTTATCTAAAATAATAATGCAGGTACTGTTCCGGAACAGAATAGAAAATGAGGCAGTCCAGTCCCTGTCCATATAACGTTATAGTGACCGGCTGTGCTAACAAAGACAAATAGGGGAAATAAAAACGTAAAGTGTAATATATATAGGGAGTGGATATAGTCGAGTGGTCTAGGGCACTGGACGTATGGCTAAGCGAATGGTGCTGCAGTGTAACAATGGTGTGGGTTCAAATCCCGTCGAGGGAAGAACAAAAATTTGACAGCTCTAAAATCTAATTCTAACACTGTTTGGTTTAATTTTCAGACGTATATATATATATATATACAACGTCTGAAAAACCAGTCAACGATCAATCTTACGGGGTGTTGGATCGTTACGGTATAACGATACTATACAAGTAAAACAATTATAAACGTCTAAAATGGTTTGTAAAACAACACCAAGTACACAAAACAAAGTGATAAAGAATTAAACAGTTCGTAGAATGACAAAATTTTCGTCCCACCGAGGGACTTTAGAATGACAAAATTTTCGTCCCACCGAGGGACTTTATCAAAGTCCCTCGGTGGGACGAAAATTTTGTCATTCTACGAAGTGTTTAATTCTTTATCACTTTGTTTTGTGTACTTGGTGTTGTTTTACAAACCATTTTAGACGTTTATATATATATATATATATATCTAAATAAAAATTAAAAAATTTACTGGTCCGAACAAAGTAGTCTTGGGCTGGAGGACCAGTACTAATCATGAGGACTGTTAAATCTTGGTTAGATTTCTATATTAAAATACTGTACTGAAACAGACCTTGTAAGGCTATATTGTAAGGTGACTTCAATTTGTGAAATTTGACCTTGAACTTGACCTTGGTTAGATCTTTACATTAAGGTATTGTATTAGAACAGCAGCTGTCAGAAGATATTTGATATATATGATTTTTTGACTTTGTTAATAATAAGTCAGGCAGAAACTGATGTCTTTTCCATATTCTCTCAGTTTCTATGTAATAATTTGTCGGTAAAATTTCAATAATACTCTACTGTACTTTTTTATTGAGACATAAAGGGCAATAACTCCTTCACAATTTTATTTTTTTCCACCATATTTAGATCAAACTGTCATAATGATACATAAACAGTCTGTGCAAAAAGCCACTAGCCCTAAACCTCAGTCTAGTAAAATTGGTTTGGGCTAGTAAAAATTGCATAATATTTGCATTAGCAAATAATAGAAAATTCTTCTAAAGTGCTGTTCAAGCTAGTTTGTCAAAATGTTTTTGGCACAGACTGCATAAAGCATACTCAGTTAAAATAAATATTCAATCAATGTTAATTGTAGGGGGTTCTGCTCACAGATGTTTGTCATGAATGGTTAACTGAGCATGACATAACCATGATGTCTGACTGCAGGAAGGCAAGACATAAAATGTCTAGAAGACAAGCTTGTAGATGCGTCTGCTACAGACCAATAATAAACTACCATCATAGCACATTTCCAATTTTGTCAATTATTTGACATTCGGTGATAAAATCTAAGGACATTTGTATACTTTATTGTCAATTAAGCAAATATGGTGGAATTGATTCCTAGTCACATCTGCAGAGGTCCGCTTCGTAATCATCAAATTTCTTCATAGCAGTTTTAACCCAATTTAAAAATTGAGTCCACATGAATAATTTAATCTTTTAAAACTAATTTGAATAAAATTACTTAATGAATATAATCAAGGACATTTATGGTACTTAAAATTTTATTATGTCTGTTGTAACATCAAAAGTTATTTAATGTGGAAAATTCAATTCATTCAATGACTAAACTCTATAATTATTGTACATTTGTAAAATTACATTTCACATCAGAGCAAGTTGAGAGGTATTTTAAAATCATCATCCATTAATATTAATACCACGAAGATTATAATATCATCCATTGTATACAATATGGAATATATTAAAATATAAATTTGATAAAAGAAATGTTATGGTAGTATCCCTCTTATAAGACCATCCCTTCTTTAAAGAAAAAGTGGCTCTACAAGAGAGGTAGCCTCTCTCAAGAGGGACAATTTAATAGTATTATTACTATTTTGGTTCAACTACAATCTGGCTTTTTAAGAGTGGTGGTTTTTGGAGGGAGTAGCCTTATAAAAGGGAGACTATTGTACTCTATAAGAAATATTTTTGAAATAATTTGAAGAAAAAAAATTGTTCTATTAAATTTGATTCTAACAAATAAATCTATGGAATTCTTATTGTAAATACATGGTGTTATATACAGAATTTTAATATACCTGCTGTAAAAACTATTTTACCCACAAATCTTCATTCTTCTATTCATTTTTAATCTAATTCTAAACACTAAATGTAAAAAATCTAATAAAAAGCAAACTTTCCAAAAATTTCTTAAAACTAAGAAAAAAGTGTTACCTGGGTGATGACTTTGTAACGATTCCCTGACACTTGTATAATGACTTTATTCCATTTATAATTAGATAATTAAGTCACAGTAATTGTGTACATAATTTCTTTTGCATATAAAGTATTGTTCTATTTCCTGTATTTTAAAGTCACGGCTAAACAACGATTATTTTCGCTTTATCGTAAAAAAGATCAACTACATTGATTATGGACCTACAATAGGATCATTGATGACAAATTACTTCATTGACGAGTTACCGATAACAAGTCAATATAAGTAGCACTAAAACACATGCTAGCGAGCTTTTATTTGCACCATATATATATATTATATTAAAATGGATCACAAATATAAGTATCACTAAAACATATGCTAGCTAGCTTTTAGTTGCACCATATACATTTTTTTATATTAAACTGGATCACACTGAGAGTATGCACACATTTTTGGTTAAATTACCTATGAAGTCGTTTTTTTAATATCTATCATACAAATCTATATAAAGAACTAAAAATAGAATTTGAACAATAAAGACCAATTATTCAATATTAAATAATTAGGTCACATAAAAGGGCCAATTATATATTTTTAAAATTTTTGTTTGAATTTTTTTTTTTTTGTGGGTTAATCTCACCCATTTTTTAATAAATATTAGATATACGAAATATAGAATATGGTTTTCCCCCCACTTTCATCCATACAGTTTTGCTCATTGTCTCCCTCACCCTACTAATAGGTGAGTCAATCTCACATAATTTAAAGGCATATAGGCTGTCAGAATTAAATTTTTTGTTTATATTAAAAGTTGCCAATATTCAATGTTTTATACTAATAAAATGTTCTGAACAAAAAGCCAGGTTTAAAAAATATGTTATAATGTCGTAATTAGTGAAAAGAATTTGAATACTTAGCATTGGGCGGGTCAACATTGAATTCTTTCCTGGATGGAAAAAAAATCAAACAGCGATGTATTTCCTTCGTTCTAGGCTATTTACGTATGATATTATGAAAAATTTCAACTGCAATATATCTTTATGGTTTTTTAAATCAAAGTTTAGGTCTTATATTGGGAAACATTTTTTTAATTAAAATAACGGCCTGTGTGCCTTTAAGTGGTTACAATCAATGATTGAATAGTGAAATTAGCTACCAAGAAGACATTTCTAAGTTGTACAACTTGTGTCTTATCAACTTCTTGTTATGAACAATACGATATGCATAAATTAAATAACTACCATATTATGACAAAGGCTCCAATAATAGATATATGCAGTGACAATAATATCATATTTGTTTTTCTAAAATTTTGTATATTTCCGATCAAAAGAGATAACAAAACATCAAAATGCTAATTAGAGCGAGTGAGTGATTGTTTTTTAATGCCAAATGAGCAATTTTCCTGCTATATCATGGCGAAAACAAGTTACAATCGATGATATGATTATGAAGTCAACTTTGTGCTAGACCGACATTCTTAGTTGGATTTTAATAGTGCTTGCTCACTGAAACAACAGCCTCACGGGGAGATATGTCGCTCCACTCTTGACACATTATACTGATTCTAAGCCAACAAGTCTTTACTTTTTCTCTTATTAATACTGTGTAGAGAAGCATCAAATACCAAATATAGTTTTTGGCTTTACCCGATCAGGGTTAAAACCCATGATATACCGCACTCGAGACAAGCACGCAAACCAATATCCCACTGATGCGGTCAAATGTTAATTCGACCATTCAAATTAAATTTAAAATGTTTAAACTAGTGATCAACTAACATCTTGTTGACATATTCAGTTTTAGGTCACATCATTGGTCAAAGTTCAAATGATCAAGCAGAGATAAGCCTTTGAAAATCTGAGGTCTTGAACAGTATTGGGGTTTATGAAAAGAGTAGAGGTTTTCCGAATGTGATCAAAGGGGTAACTGGACATGCCCTGATACCAAATGTTGTTAGATGTGAGTGAATAGGTATATTAACAATTAAAAAAGATCTGATAGCAAACATCTGATTTTATATACATTGAAATTAAAGGAACTTTGATTTTTACCAGAAGTTTTCCCTGGAAAATCAAGTTTTAAATTAGAAGATAACTGAATTCTACCAATACTAACTAATTTTTTTTCTGGCCATAATAGTTCTTCTTTTTTATACTTTTTTTCATTTACAGGTATAATAAAAGGTATAAATAGGGAATAACAAGTTCTAAGAACTGATATATATTGTTTGTTTGTTTGTTTGTTTGATGGTGTTTAATGCCACTTTCAACAATATACCAGTTTTATTGGTGGAGGAAACCAGAGGACCTGGAGAAAACCACTGACCTGTCACAAGTCACTGACAAACTTTATCACATAATGTTGTACACCTCGCCCTGATCGAGATTCGAACTCACAACATCAGTGGTGATTCCAACTTCCATATGATCATGGCCACGATGCTCCCAGCTGATATATAGTAACCATGGAGATGGCTATCATAGTAAATGTCAACAAATATCCTGAAAGTGACAACTAAATCAAAATGACCTAAATACTGGACAAACTCAGCATACAGTCAACACTTACTTACAACCTAAATTTACCAATCTGTATATTATTTTCCCCCTTTTAGCACTAAGCAGACAAACTGTGAATTCATTAAACGATTTTTATAATCAGAATGATGTATTTTATAATCAGAATGATGTATTTTATAATCAGAATGATGTATCGTTATTGTACTGTATTGTGTTAGAAGATCAATTGACTTAATCAATGTGTGTGACAGACAGGTGTGACGGACAAGTTTCTCCATTGTCTCGACATTTCCCATGACCATTGTCAAGTCTTGTCAGAATAATATAGAAATAAAATGTCTGCTATGGTTCTATCAGTTTCTGTCAATACCACAACTGAGCAATTACCACAATATTTTTTTGCTTTGTAAACTATTATAATTTCAGCTAAACACTACACAAAATCTTTGTCCCCATAGTGTATAAGAACATTTGTATTTGAGATTTAATCAATTGTATGACATTTCAGAATGTGTAAATTACAAAAAAGGGTGCACTCGACTTGCAGCCGTAAGTGATAAAGTTTACCAGTTGCTTGCCCATGGTCGGTGGTTCTCTTCAGGTACTCAGGCTTTTTCCACCACTAAAAATGGTTGCCATGATATAGCTGAAATATTGCTGAAAGTGGCATTAAACACCAAAAATCAAATCAAATCAGAATGTGTATGAAAATAGAAAAAATAAAACATTTCAGTGTAAAAATAAAACAAAATCATAGGATGGAATTTCTTACTTGAAATTTTTAACAGCTACAGCCATGAGAATTTTTATAATCTATCAATCTATCATATGCTGTATTTAAACAGTAATGGTCACACTTGACTTCCCCACAGATCTCACAACTATCATATATTACCATTCCCATACATCCTCGAGTCTTCATTTTTTTATTTTTTTTATTTTGCATATCACAAATTATACAATTAATATTAATGTCTTTGGCAATACATGTATAATTAATTGTGTTTTCAAAACTGGTACTCAAGTAATGATTTGCTAAATTCCAGACATCATGGGCTCGAACCCCATAGAAAATGCCAGGGGTCTTCATTTGTAATAATTGTATTTATTGTATTTATGCTAAATACAGTTACATTTCCATTGCTAGCTCTTAGAACAATTTTTCTAATTTTCTCCATTGAAGCCTAGGTAAAATCTTGAACCCACAGACAACAGACCCAAAACACCATTAGGCCTTCTGATGAGCAAGCTTAAATCTGGATATAATAATGTTGATGCAACAATTTACAACTGCTTTTCCATATTAGGTTCTCAGCCAAAATTAGTGTTCATAAGTTTCCTTATTGTGTTCTGTTAACTTATGGACCCCATAGATTGGACCCAATATACCCAATGTTTAATTTGTATAAAGTTAAATTTTCATTTCGCAAAGATGCCTCATGTAAAATACGATTAAACATTTCCATTGCTGGTTATTGAGAATACCTGCTACATTTTTTTTAAATTTATTTTCCACTGAAACCCATGTAGAACTGTACACCCTTATGGCTCAGACACCACAGACCCTAGAGTCTTCATTTATACAATCTTGAACATGTTCATCAAAATGATGATTCATGCCATTTGCACTTCCATTTCCATTACTGATTCTAAAGGAAATCTTTTTCATTTCAATTTTACTAATATGGCAGATATTAGTAAATTTTATCCCTCGTCTGTGGCTTGGGATAAAATGCTAATATCCGCCAACCCATGTTAAAACTCCAAACACATTTTGGCTTCCATGATTTATTTCTTAATTGGATATACAAAAAAAGTAACATTTTTTAAATCTTTGAAATTACAATTTAAGTTCATAGAAGATTTTCTATTGAAACAAATATACTACCGGTATACAATATTATTAAACTAAAAATAAAATGTTTTTATGATGTAAAAAGAACTTTCCATTCTTTTCACTTATTATTGTGTCAAGCTACACCTAACACACATTATTATTGAAAACAGGAACAAAATTGATTTAATAAAAATTAAATATTTTTTCAACAATTTAATGAACTCTACTGAAATTAATTTTCCACTTACAATAATGTATCTAATTTCTGTTCCATTTAAAAGTTAACACATGTTTTTTTTATAAAAAGATGTCAAACAATATGTAACATGTAAACATAGTAAAAGATGTTTTGTTTGATAAACCTTAGGTAAACATTTTTTTTTAGATCTAATCATCTTGTTCTAGGCTACTTAAAAAAAAATAGAAAGTTGTTAAAAAACAAAATCAAAGAAAAAAATTTACAAATTTTGTATAAAACCTCCAGGGGAAATATGTTAATATATATTATACATGAATCATTTTTTTTAATAATGTGACTAATTGTTTGTAAAATTTGATCAGTTATAGCACTGCTATAAACAAACAAACAAACATTCCATAGAAAAGGTATTCCAAACTCTAAAGTTAGTCTGACTTTTCCTTTGAACAAAAACCCAATTATCTCCCCTTATTTTCCCACTTATGATTGTGTTTTGTTATGTTCTGGGTTTTTTTCTTTGGTTTCTTCTTGATAAAATTTCAAGGAGATAAAGATAAAAAAAAAATAGTATCTGCAAACCATTTTCTATATGTCAAACATGCAGTGGATAATGGTTAAAAGTGGATTATTATAAATTATTGTACCTCAGTATATGAACATCACTACAAAATTTTCTACATTAAAATTGCTATTTTTCTCCTTTTCCAGTTGTTTGACTATTGAGCGGTCCATAGTTTTTAAGACTATGGACCGGCAATGTGAATCGTTTTCGCAGACTTTTAGTTCTGCGACTGGATTGGATAAAAGTTTTATATTTATTCAGAACACTCGGACTTCATCGTCTATTAACGAAAACTCTGAAGTTTTTAAAAAATTTCAAAAAATTCAAAATTTGCATAAGATTTCAAAATTTTCCAAAAATTTCAAAAATTTCAGTTTTCATTAAAATTTCAAAATTTTCAAAAAATTTCAAAATTCTAAAATTTAGAAAAAAAAAGTTCATAATTTCAAAATTTACATAAAATTTTAAAATTTTAAAAATTAAAAAAAAAAAATCAAAATTTTCATAAGACTTGTAGTCACCATGTAAATTTATGTTGAAGTCTACTTTCTCAAAAGAATCATTATGAATGACTGGGGAAATAGCATAAAAATGTCCATGAGACAATATTCAGATTTATAATGCAAAATACTGGCAAAAGATGTGTGATTTTATTGGTCTTTATCATTTTGAGGTGATCATTCAACTATGAGTCTAATGTTTTTCGGTATAATAAAATACTTATAGACTGTGTATTCGGGAATAGCAAGTTTGTTGTCCCCTCATACCCAGTCAATAAGTATATACTATTCCACCACAGCTATAGCTAGCTATTTGACAGCTCATAATTTTCAAAGACAGTGTATTTTCAATTTTTTTTTGCTTTCCCAACAATACCTAATTTCTACCAGTAGACATGCCCTCCACATGGTCTATTAGAAATTGCACACTCAAAGATCTCCATGACATTCTTGTTATCATACTTATATAACAATCTTTATTCTAGTCCTTATCACATTCTAAGAAATCATCTCTTATATTACTTAATCAAGTCAGGCAATTTAAATAATCAATTTCAACATCATATCAATTCTGCCACCATTCAAAGCATGCCATTTTTTTTCTTTTTTGATTGCCAATGTTACATAACTCTTGACAATATCTTAATCATACATAACCTTATATACAATGTAGTATCAAAAGAAGGAAGACAAAATAATTCCTGCGTCTTACTTAAAACCTCAATAAAACTAATCACAGCATTGCATGACAATGATGGTATAAAGTTTAAATAATTCAAGGGTGAGGAGTTTAACGCAGTGTGACTGATAATATTGCCTTCTATATAAGTATTTAATGTTATTGTAGGAACACAGGTCAATTATTCCACATCTTACTAGTGTATAACTACAAAGTCAATTAATTATTGATGAACACAACTGATATTGGTCCAAGATTTCATTTATTGCAATCAATAAAGCAGCTTGAAAAAGTCCTATGTAAGCTATATCTCCACTTTAAAAGTGCAACGTGGCCCTCTGATGTTTGTATATGAAAAGAAAGTTTAAACAGCGATGGCAAAAAAAAACAACCGAACAAGTGGCAAATTTTAACCTCCAATCATAGAATATAAAAAAGACAATGACATATGGTGTTGGAAATCCTGGTCCTGATTTGGTACAGGCACAACAATGTGGCAGGGTTAAAATTGTCTATGGAATACTAACATCCCTTCTTGATACTACCTATTGGATCTACAATGGTGATACAGATATAAAAAAAACAATCATAAACCTGCAGATTACCTTCCACTCAAAAGACTGATTACAAAAATGAATGACAACATAAACAAGGTGTACTTGATACCACCTTATGTTATAAAGCTTGACTGTCTATGGCAAGGTGTACTTGATACAACCTTATGCTATAAAGCTTGACTGTCTATGACAAGATGTACTTGATACAACCTTATGTTTTTAAGTTTGACTGTCCATGGTGAGGTGTACTTGATACAACCTTATGTTATAAAGTTTGACTGTCTATGACAAGGTGTACTTGATACAACCTTATGTTATAAAGTTTTACTGTTCATGGCAAGGTGTACTACTTGATACAACCTTATGTTATAAAGCTTGACTGTCTATGACAAGGTGTACTTGATACAACCTTATGTTATAAAGTTTGACTGTCTATGACAAGATGTACTTGATACAACCTTATGTTTTTAAGTTTGACTGTCCATGGTGAGGTGTACTTGATACAACCTTATGTTATAAAGTTTTACTGTTCATGGCAAGATGTACTTGATACAACCTTATGTTATAAAGCTTGACTGTCTATGACAAGGTGTACTTGATAAAACCTTATGTTATAAAGCTTGACTGTCTATGACAAGGTGTACTTGATACAACCTTATGTTATAAAGTTTTACTGTCCATGGTGAGGTGTACTTGATACCACCTTATGCTGTAAAGTTAGACTGTCCATGGCAAGGTGTACTTGATACAACCTTACGCTATAAAGTTTGACTGTCCATGACAAGGTGTACTTGATACAACCCTATGTTATAAAATTTGATTGTCTGTGGCAAGGTGTACTTGATACAACCTTATGTTGTAAAGTTTGACTGTCCATGGCAAGGTGTACTTGATACAACCTTATGCTATAAAGTTTGACTGTCTATGGCAAGGTGTACTTAATACAACCTTATTTTATAAAGTTTGACTCAATGGCAAGGTGTACTTGATACAACCTTATGTTATAAAGTTTTACTCTCCATGGTGAGGTGTACTTGATACAACCTTATGTTATAAAGTTTGACTCAATGGCAAGATGTACTTGATACAGCCTTATGCTATAAAGTTTGACTGTTCATGACAAGGTGTACTTAATACCACCTTATCCTATAAAGTTTGACTCAATGGCAAGGTGTACTTGATACAACCTTATGCTATAAAGTTTGACTGTCCATGGTGAGGTGTACTTGATACAACCTTATGTTATAAAGTTTGACTGTCCATGACAAGGTGTACTTGATACAACCTTATGCTATAAAGTTAGACTGTCCATGGCAAGGTGTACTTGATACCTTATGTTATAAAGTTTGACTCAATGGCAAGGTGTACTTGATACAACCTCATGCTATAAAGTTTGACTGTTCATGGCAAGGTGTACTTGATACAACCTTATGTTATAAAGTTTTACTCTCCATGGTGAGGTGTACTTGATACAACCTTATGTTATAAAGTTTGACTCAATGGCAAGATGTACTTGATACAACCTTATGTTATACAGTTTGACTGTTCATGGCAGGTGTACTTAATACCACCTTATGCTATAAAGTTTGACTCAATGGCAAGGTGTACTTGATACAACCTTATGCTATAAAGTTTGACTGTCCATGGTGAGGTGTACTTGATACAACCGTATATTAGAAAGTTTTACTCTCCATGGTGAGGTGTACTTGATACAACCATATATTAGAAAGTTTTACTCTCCATGGTGAGGTGTACTTGATACAACCTTACGCTATAAAGTTTGACTGTCCATGACAAGGTGTACTTGATACAACTTTATGCTATAAAGTTTGACTGTCCATGACAAGATGTACTTGATACAACCTTATGCTATAAAGTTTGACTGTCCATGACAAGGTGTACTTGATACAACCTTATGCTATAAAGTTTGACTGTCCATGACAAGGTGTACTTGATACAACCTTATGCTATAAAGTTTGATTGTCTGTGGCAAGGTGTACTTGATACAACCTTATGTTGTAAAGTTTGACTGTCCATGGCAAGGTGTACTTGATACAACCTTATGTTATACAATTTGACTGTCTATGACAAGGTGTACTTGATACAACCTTATGTTATAAAGTTTGACTGTTCATGGCAAGGTGTACTTGATACAACCTTATGCTATAAAGTTTGACTGTCCATGGCAAGGTGTACTTGATACAACCTTATGTTATAAAGTTTGACTGTTCATGGCAAGGTGTACTTGATACAACCTTATGCTATAAAGTTTGACTGTTCATGGCAAGGTGTACTTGATACAACCTTATGCTATAAAGTTAGACTGTCCATGGCAAGGTTTATTGGATACAAGCTTATGCTATAAATTTTGTCAGTAACTTACAGAAGGTTTTCGCTGAGTACTCGATTACTCCAATTTTCAGTCATGCAATATTTTCTGTGTACTCAGATAAGCTGACAACATTATGCAAGCATTTACATAATTTCTATCAATTTATGTAGGTATACAAGACAGGTAATAATTACGTTCTTCCACAAAAAATCATTGAATTCTCGACAATTAATGTTAGGTATTGATAAACATATAAGGTATACCCTTAATTATTGTGAATAAAATTCTTCATATCACAGAAATATAATAGATAGATAATGAATAAATATTAAATCGGATTAAAAAGAATTTCATGGCAAACAACCGGCTTATGGAACGACGGAAGATGGAGAAACTGACTTCATTACTGAACATAAGGAAACACTACCATGTAATTATAACTGTCTAAAAAAAATAAAATAATAATAATAATAATAATGGGCCGTCGTGGTCGTGATCATATGGTCGTTGGATTTACAACTACCTATGCAATCACCACTGAGATTGTGATTTTGAATCCTGCTCAGGCGAGGTGTACTTGATACAACATTATGTAATAAAGTTTGTCAGTGACTTGCGACAGGTCAGTGGTTTTCTCTGGGTACTCCGATGTCCCCCACCAATAAAACTGATCGCCACAATATAACTGAAATATTGCTGAAAGTGGCATTAAACACCATAAACCAAACCAGAATGTGTATAAAAATGGAAAAAATAAAACATTTCAGTGCAAAAATAAACAAAGATTATTGGTGGTTTTCTCGGGGTACTCCGGTTTCCTCCACCAATAAAACTGACTGCCATGATATAACTGAAATATTGTTGAAAGTGGTGTTAAACATCATAACTATAACCACAACCCAAACCATGTAATTACTACTGTATAAAAAAATATCTTAGAAATACTAATCCTTACCTTGAAATTTGACAAAAACGTTTTTTACTAATAATATTTATCCTTTTCAGCTTTGAATTAAACAAAATATTCTAATAAACAATATTTATCCTTACAGCTATAAGTTTATTGTTTGGTTTATCATTAATTCATATAGATATATTATATGTAGAATACCTCCCATAATTATATGTACCTGAGGAATAGAAACACCTGAAAAATTCATTAAATTGAATATTTATATATTGACTAATTGCGACAGGTACTATGCCTGTCAGATACATATCTCAGCGTCATTTATCCATAGCTGATGGAGAATTTGTACAGTCAATTAACAATTAATAATGTTTATAGCATATTATCTGAAAGGATAGGTAGACAAAACAAATTATTTCCAATAGTCAAATAAATCATATGCTTTAAAGAAACGGACATAACTCACTTGTTTAAAATAGTAATTCTGAATAATTAATTTGGTTCGTATTTATTACTAACAAAGAAAATAAATAATAGAAATATTTGGTGTACCAGTATATTATAGATTTTTTTCTCCTAAAAATACTATTATGACAATATCTATTTCTGAAATACATCAAATATCTTCACATCTAGTATTATGTGTATTACCCATAGTGATAAAACTCAGACCATGAAAATTTCTGTGAAACTTACATGTAATTGTTTGTTGCAGATGAAACCGACAATCTATTAACACTTAAAAAGGTCACCTTGGGTAGGACCATTCCCTTGCAGTAAAAAAAAATTTGTAAGAGAACAGACTATCAGATTTGACTTCAGGGTATGGGATATATCTAGACACAATATCTATCACGTTATCTCAGACTGGTGATCAACACCTGGAAGGCCATATTACAAACCAGAGTATATATAGTAAAGACAATATTAACACAATACCCTAACAATGTTTTGTCATTCCCAATCATATCTCATATTTTCAAAGATTACATTAGGATAAACAATGCTTAGGAGCTAATATGAGCCTGTATTGGTCATAAAATCCAGTACAGTGAAACCTGTCTAAACAGAACCTCCTTGGGACAACCAAGAATATACAGGTGTTTGGTTTATACTGGTTAAATGAAGGTTATTCCAGAAACGTGTTGTGTGCACTAAATTTGATATCAGTGTTTTTATTAACAAAGATTTTCTATATTGGAACATTATTTGAAGTTCAGTTTACATAGGAATCCATTTTATTCATGGTTTGGCTTAGACTGGTTTCACTGTATAGAGTTTTTCTTTTGAGATTTACTTAATTTCACCTTTTTGGACCCCTACTAGTACCTCCCCAAAGAGGATCAACTTTGTTTCTATATGTATGAATCTCTTCTTCCCTGGGAACATCTCTGCCAAGTTTGATTCCATTTGGTAGAGTCATTTTTCAGTTGAAGTTTAAAATGTGACAACAATGGATGGCAAGAAATACTTCAATCTCACTTCAATGGCCTTTGGCCAGGTGAGCTAATAAAAAAATATCAAAATAACGAAAAAAGCAACAATGCAATCATGCATGTAATCCCCAAGTATGAACAATTAACCTTTCGATGCTGAATAGTAAATCCCTTGTTGTTTAGTAATTAACAATGAGGGATTAGTAAATTGTTTACAGCAAAATTTTGTGCAATAAAATTATTTGTGTTTAAAAAAAAAAAAAAAAGATAAAAAAAAGATTAAAAAAAAATAGAAAAAATAGAAAAAAAACTTTCAAGATTATTAATTCTGGAACATCCCAATTTAAAAATGCAAAATTTGACTTTGAATTTTGTTTTATCATTCAATAAACATCTCACAAATCTTCCAGGAAATTTGGCTTAATCCATTGGAACATTACTTTTCAAGCAAAGAAATAAAGGACTATTTTGCCATGGAGATGGTATATATAATCTGACAGAACAAAGAATTCCTAATTACCATCTAACATCAAAGGTCATCAAAGGTGAAACAAACAACAGGTGAGAGACAGGTATGGTGGTGCAGGTGTAACATCAATAAGGTGACAATACTATAGAGTTGTTAGATTCATCAAGTAACTGTAATATCTATATTGGGTGGTATAATTACACATTCCTCAAACCACAGAGTTTACATAAAAGGTGTCAAACCAGTAATTCAACCAATCAGAGCTAAGAAGTTGTATTTTAATATGGATATGGAGGATTTGATGCATGACCTATAAATAGGGAATTTCTGGTGGATGACAGAGCTATTTTTAGAGTAGGTATTTTCCATAGCCTGGCATTTCACTGCAAGACTTTAAACATGGCCTGATATTTTGACAGAACGTAGAGGAATCATGGACGTTTCAGAAAATGTATAGTCTTCGAAAGGTTAAACTTAAGATAAAATGGCCAGGTAGGCTTGAAAAAACACAAATTTAGTAGAAAACCTTAAAGAAATTAATTATAGGTTTCACACCTTAAGTTAAAAATTTGCAAATTGAACTTTTGTTGCTATCATGTTCAAATTAGCCTAATAATGTCACAACAGACACAGAGTGACATTTTTCATACAAAAATGTTACAAAATGCATTGTGGTGTCAGATTACATGGTCAAAATGCATGTTATGTAATATTTTGGAATATTGCTCCCAAACACTGGATATACATGGACAGAGAGTATTGCAACTCATTTTATTTTTATTTATGACTTTATAATTATTGGGAATATGTTATTGAATGCGTTTTTGCAGTAGAAGGGCATATAATATTGAAAATATGGTTGATATTAAGAATTTAAAAAATTTCATCATGCAGCAGTTTGTTGACTTCAAATATAGAATATGGCGATATCATAATTGGATTTTTTTCAATCCTACAAATTTTTCATGGTAAATTTTGATAGTTTCAGTTAGAATACATGTACAATGTACTCATAAAATAATATAAGGCTATAGAAAGCAGTTTTAATTGAAAATTATGTTGTAAAAACCTGGTAATTTAAGTGATCCCAGAAAAATTATTTTGACTCCTTAGCATTTTCTGTAAATTTTTCAAATTGTCAATTTGGATTTCATGTTTTAGAGTATTATTTGGCTGTAGCAGTACATTTGAACATCCAGCTTACTTAAACAGTGGGAAAAAATGATGTGAAAGCATATATTTATTGAGTTTTGGGGGAAATTATAGTTTTGTACCATAAGAAATTCCAAAACTTGAATATCAATAAATCATATTTTTGCATATTTGATGGAATTAGAACGAATTTCAACTGTAGATCTATATACAAAAACTTATTTTATGCCTTAAACTACATAATCTATGGGGTTAAAGCATGAATTAACAAAATTAAGAATGATGTGAACTCATTTTATGGGACGAAAAAAGGGGGGGCTAAATGTAAACATTTCATAGTATTTAGCTATTAAATATACAACTGAGGCATATATATGTGTAGGAATTGCTTATTATGTTAGAAATTAGCTTAATAACTGTAATATATTAGAGAATAGGTAAGTTTTGGTATATTACACAGTCTGAACTCAACAGCTGTAAATGGAGGTGTTTTCATTAAAAATCTTCAAGGGGGTACCTTTGCATTTGAACACTTATACTTGCAAATATTAGACAGCCACATACCTTATGAGGTTTTTTGTGGTTGATATTGCCTAAGGAATAGAAATAAGGCCAATAAAGGGTTAGAGAAGCAGGTTTTGTTGCTCTTTAGGTGTCAAACCAGTAATTCAACCAATCAGAGCTAAGAACATATACAAAAGTAGTCCCTTTTAAAGAAAAAAGTTCCTTTCACTTTGTTGTATTGTGACAAATACTGAATGGAATGGAATAATTAAATTGATAATTGAAGTTAAATGTATAAGGATTATTTTGAGCCCAAATTTGATTGATTTAGTTGTATTTTAATATGGATATGGAGGATTTGATGCATGACCTATAAATAGGGAATTTCTGGTGGATGACAGAGCTATTTTTAGAGTAGGTATTTTCCATAGCCTGGCATTTCACTGCAAGACTTTAAACATGGCCTGATATTTTGACAGAACGTAGAGGAATCATGGACGTTTCAGAAAATGTATGGTCTTCGAAAGGTTAAACTTAAGATAAAATGGCCAGGTAGGCTTGAAAAAACACAAATTTAGTAGAAAACCTTAAAGAAATTAATTATAGGTTTCACACCAAAACTGGCAGTATAAAGTCCAAACATATATAATTAGCATTGGTTGTTTTTATGCAGTTCAGTTGTCATGACGATGGATGTAATACTGATTACTTGTGGTTAAACAACAGAAAAATATATTAATTTTAATATAAAATGCATTGTTCATCTAATTACTATGCTAAATTAAGTTGTATAATTTACATAGTTGCCACTAACAAACTGTACTTGAAACCAAGATTTTACATAGTAGACCAGTTGCTCATTTCCGACTTAATTCTACATTTTGTATGTTATTACATGATTTACTTCCCTTTAATGTGGGAAAAACAGTCCCCTTTCATGCAAATTTCTATGAAAATAATAAATAATTTTCCTGTTATTTGTAGAAAAGTTTAATGTTGTAAAAACATATGAATTTTCTATATTCTCTATAAATCAAAAGAAAATTATACTCAAATTCTTTGTCCTTTCCACAGCTCTTGCTAGAACAGTTCGGGCACTATTCTGTCTATTGTAAGGGAAATAACTTCTAAAAAAACCACTATAAAAACCTATGATTTTATAATCACATAGGAAGTGTGCAAAAGATCTATTGAAGGAAGGTATGGGGTTAGTGCTATGGTGCTTAACACCACTTTGAACAATATTCTAGCTATATTGTTGCTGTCAGTTTTATTAGTGGAGGAAACCAGAGTACTTGTGGGAAAACCAATGACCTGTCGAAAGTTGCTGACAAACTTTATCACATAAAGTTGTATCGAGTACACCCTGCCATGAGCGGGATTCGGACTCACAACTTTAATGGTGATATGCACTGATTACACAGGTAGTTGTAGATCCAATATGATCACGAGCTCAACAACCCCATGAGGAAGGTAGAAATCATCTTTATATTAAGCATTGTAACCAAAACAATAGGTTATATGGACAACCTTGGCCACAGATGGCACATACATACCAATTGTTGGAATCATTTCCCCTGATGGTAATACGTCCACCAACCAGACACCATAAAGTCATATTTTCTGTCACTACGTCAAAATATAATGCCATGATAAAACCATACATATCCAAGTACTCTCATTTTTCACAAATCTTAATCCATAAAATACTGTTTACAATCCCTCCTTAGTTCATAAAGCGCACAAGACAATGAAAGTGAACTTTGAGGCACACAACAGGAATCCTATAATAATAACACTAGACCACACAAGGGACTACAACACAATATAAATGACCCTTTTTATATCAAATAAACGTTAGAGAATACGGAAGTGGCAATCAAAAATGGACAATCCAGAAACACTGGCAACATTGGGCACACAAGACGAAGACAAGATATGATTATAATCTAATGATTATGAAGTCTCCCAAACCGGCCACTGACAACCGGTTTAAAAAATAAATTAAAAGCTACCTTTGAAATCGAACAATGTTGAATTTTTGTGGTATTGTGTCAGCCAATTTGAAAATGGAGACTGGTAGAAATTTTTCAATGTCAGGAATCAATTCAGGATGTTGAAATCGAACAATGTTGAATTTGTGCGGTATTGTGGTGGCCATTTTGAAAATGGCGACTGGTAGAAATTTTTCGATGTCAGGAATCATTTCGAGACATCATAATCTACCCACATATGAAATGTCGTTGAAATCGGACAATGTTGAATTTTTGCGGTATTGTGGTGGCCATTTTGAAAATGGCGACCGGTAGAAATTTTTCAATGTCGGGAATCAATTCGGGACATCATTATCTACCTACATATCAAATTTTGATGATATCGGACAATGTTGAATTTTTACCGCCCATTTTTTATACCGTATTTTGGCAGCCATTTTGAAAATGGCAGACATATCGAAATTTTGAAAACGGAGAATTGCTCCTCTAATGGTGACCTATCACTATGCCAAATTTTATGTCTCTATCATTATACATTTAGAAGTTTTCAACATTAATGTACGAAATTTCAACTTTCCCATAGGATTCTATAGTAACCCCCACCCCCTTTGAACCCCTCAAAATATGACTTTGACCCCCTTTACCACAAAGCTGAAACATATATCTATAACTCCACCAAGTTTCATGAAATTCTGTCCAGTAGTTCCTGAGATCTGCCGTGGACTTAATAAACAAAACAAAAACACAACACAATATGTGATGGACACCACTATGTACAAACAAACACAAATAACATAAATAAGACATGAGCCCTCCTACAAACGACTGGTTCTTTAAAGAAAATACTGTATTATAGAATTATTATCCTTTTCTGTTTCATGTCTACTGATTTCCAATTTTTCATCCAAATTATTATTGCCTATATATTTAACTTTTGGACATCCCAAGTTTCTTGCTTTATGACACAAAAATAATATTTATACAGATTTGAAGAAAAAAATAAAGATATCTTTACTATCTTTTGTTTTCATGTTCAAAACAACTGATATTAGAAAATAATGTATTTTACCGTATTGATAAACAATAAACAAATGAAATAATAAAATTGAAGAAATATTATAAGTATGATACACTCCACATCAACACTTCACTCTGTAAAGTTCATGATGCCCTGTGTACTATTACAATAGTTGAATTTTTAAAACAAAAATCCAGTCATTTATTTCTTGCAGGCAAACAAAGATTTTGATCTTAAGACATGCTATGATTTTTATCTTCTTTTAGTACTATCAAACATGTACTAAGATGTCCTGAAGTGAAAAAACGTGTAAAAATGGTCAAAAGATAAAGCTCAAAATGAAGACTTTCCATTGGACAAAAACAATTATTTGACGGACAGAAAAATTTCTGAACATAATGAAAATGCATGATCATGTTTTAATAATTGTTTAAATAATTTCGCATTTAACTTGTCAAAGAAAACAATTTCAAAATTGCAAGAAATTAACATTGATTTCAAAATGAACAAAGGAATAAAACCATGGAAACTGGATACAAATTATCTGTTTAACTTGTTATAATCTAATCTTTGTAACACATATCTTTGTCTCTTTGATTATTTTCCAATTTGTAATTCATGCTTTACAACACATATCTTTGCCTATTTGGTTATTTGCCTTGTGTAAATCCATATTTTTTCAACACATATATCCTTGCCTATTTTGATATTTGCCCATGTATAATCCATCTTTTTCACCACATATCCTTGTCTTTTTAGACATCTTCCCATGTATAATCCATCTTTTTCACCACATATCTCTGCCTGTCTGGTTATTTGCCCATGTGTAATCTATCATTTCACCACATATCTCTGCCTGTCTGGTTATTTGCCCATGTGTAATCTATCATTTCAACACATATCCATGCCTGTCGGATTATTTGCCCATGTGTGTAATCCATCATTTCAACACATATCTCTGCCTGTCTGGTTATTTGCCCATGTGTAATCCATCATTTCAACACATATCTCTGCCTGTCTGGTTATTTGCCCATGTGTAATCCATCATTTCAACACATGTTCTTGCTTATATGGTTATTTGACCATGTGTAATCCATCTATTTCATTACATATTTTCTTGCCTATCTGGACATTTGCCCATGTGTAATCCATCTTTATTCCAAACAAATCTCTCCATGTTGATTATTTACCCATATGTAATCTATCATATTCAACACTTGTCCTTGCCTATTTGGTCAATTGCACATGTGTAATTCATCTTATGCATCACATTTCTCTGTCTATTTTATTATTTCCCCATATCAACTTATACTAATGAATTGTGTTGGGTTAAAGGTCATTCTGTCCAGCTGATACGCAAAATTTATGAGCTTTATTTCCAATTAATATATTTCAATAAATGGATTAATTACTAGAAAGTCATTAAGCTTTAATACCCTTTTAAAATATCAGTTGACTGCTAATTAAAATATCAGATAACACACTACAGTAATTAGCAACTTTCGTGAGTATGTGAGTGAGGGATTATTGTTTAATGCCAACTCAGCAATTTTTCAGCTATATCATGGCGAAAACAAGTTAATATTCAATGAGATGATGATGTTAGCAACTTTTGCTATACATTAATTCACACGATCTGACATCTTACAAAATTATTTATAGATTCTTTAATACTAAGATTCAAAAATTTGAAATTATTTCAGAAATAAACAGGAGCATCTTTGTCATCAGAGTGTTTGAATCCTATTACAATTAAAGACCAGTCAGATATCATTTTAAGATCAGTTGTTTTTCAGAAGAACTCACATACTTTACTGTCAACCTGCATATTCTCAAAATAATGTAACAAATGTCTGTGTTTCCAATACCCTACTGACCCTATTGTTTAGTGCTACAAAAAAAGTTTTTTTTATTGTCAAATTTGGCCAAGCACAGTTAAAGCCATATCCTTAACCTATATAACTTAAGTAAAAGGGGCAGTCATGGCTGTGATTGTATGGTAGTTGGATTTACAACTACCTGTGAAATCAGTGCCAATCACCACTAAAGGTGTTAGTTCGAACCCCGTTCAAGGAGAGGTGTACTCGATACAACATTGTGCGATAAAGTTTGTCAGTGACTTGCGGCAGGTCAGTGGTTTTCTCCGGGTCCTCCGTTTTCCTCCACCAATAAAACTGACTGCCATGATATAACTGAAATATTGTTGAAAGTGGCATTAAATACCATGAACCTAACCCTAAGTAAGATCCTTACCCTGTATAACCTAAGAAAAAAGATATTTTTAGAGTTTTGTCTACCTATGGAACCTACCTTATTTTTGTTTCAAGAATATTATCGGAAACACAGTCATATTCTTTTTGTGTTAAAGGGGCATTATCTGCCAAATCGTAAATTTTTGTTACCCGTAAAAACTATCAGATATGATTGATGCCTTAATAAAACGTGTTTCTGTAACTTATAAATGTTATGAAATGTACGCGCATCGGGGAAAAATCGTGCAACTGATCGTGTTTTGAGATTGATCAAGAGATGGACACCATCTTATTAATTATCGACATTGTTTACGGAGTTTGTCGAATCGTCATTAAATCAGTACAACAATGCACTTATTTCTTATTTTTTGTGAATCTGCTTTTAGTCGGTGTTAATTACGGACAAAGAACCATGCAAGTTTGCAGTTAATAAGCGACAAAATACAAATTATTCGTTTTTACCTGTCACTAGTAAGGTCAGTTGCATACGGAAAAAGCGAGGTCAAATTATTTGCTTGCAAGGAAATAACTAATCGATGGTAATTTTCGTTCTCAAAAGGCGAAAAGTGGTTCAATAAGCTGTTCAATGTGAAATATTTACCTTTATTTCATCATTTTAAAGCTATTTACCAATTTCCAAAACATATAATTTTTTGGTCAAAATCGTAGCTAATGCATCTTTAAAGGAATCATTTTGTTTTATGTTTTACATGTTATACTAAATTAGGATTCAGAATTTTTTTTTTTTTTAGATGAACAAAGATGGAGATGCCTAATTTAATCAATAAAATCTTTTGATTCATTTACAATAATGAGTTGTAAATAATGTTTTATTAGTTTTCCTTCTTTTGATTGTTGAAGAAGAAAATATCTTGGAGCTAGATGAATGACTGACATTTTCTACAAATAACAGTTAATATTGAAGCTTTTATTTCAAGTTAATCGCTGTCTTAATGCATAAAACGTGTTGTCAGATTTAATACAACTCCTTCAAGTTTTCATTTAATATTATATGCTTTTACTCCATATTTTCCCAAAGTTACAAGGGGCCATCGTGGTTGTATGGTAGTTGGATTTACAACTTCCTATGCAATCAGTGCCTATCAGCAGTGAAGTTGTGAGTTCGAATTCCGCTCAGGCAAAGTGTACTCGATACAACATTATGTGATAAAGGGATTATATGAAAGTCACTATGAAAGGAAAAGTAGAATGTAGTCGACACTTAAATTCATTAAAATTGTTAAGTTAGCATTAAATATTCTAGTCATTATTTTTTTTTTTATCTCATATACAAAGGTTAAAAATTCTGTATAATACAGAGATGATCCTAGTTAGAAAATAACAACTGAAAATCAATGAAAAATAGCTGAAACCATCTACACCCCCTTCAAAATGGTCATTTTTTTACCTGTTCTGACCGTGTCCAGCAACATTCGGAAAACAATTTTCAGATGAAAATAGCTGAAATCAGTTAAATAACTGAAAAAAAAATCATCCCTTATAATAAGATATGACAAACGAGTATGCTGTTTACATGTTCTGACCATGTCCAGCAAATTTCAAAAAACAATTTTCAGAGGAAAATAGCTGAAATCAGTTAAATAACTGAGAAAAAATTATCCCTGATAATATGACAAATGAGTGAGGCCATAAAAACTAACCTTTATTATTAACAACTTACAATATTACTTAGACATTTCTATACAACTAAGCCATACAAAGTCTACTCATTATGGCCATTAGATACAAACTACAATCAAGAGAATCCTCTCAAACAAGAAATTATGGAAACCTTGCTTCTAACCCTATTCATATCTATAAACATTAATAGATTATAACCTTTGCAAAAGCGACCAGATTCTAATTGTCTCTAACCCGTAGGCCATTTCTGTAGAGATATCTCACAAACTTTATAAGCTTGACCGAACCATTCTAGAATAGGAATTGATGAAACATTCCTAGCATGAATATTAATGGCCAAGATTGTGACAGGTTACTATTAAAGTCAATTTTGTGTCTTACAGTTAATTAAGTCTGTAATCCGTTTGTTAAGGTGTAAGGTTGTTATTTCGTATTGACACCTTGTCAACGGAGAAACGCAGCCTGAAGGGCATTAAGACAATTCATTGATTGTCAAGCTTTATGTCACAGTCAGAATCGTAATAAGTGATAACAGAAACATGTGATGCATAGACTTCAAGATTATCATTGCAGTCGGTATTTTGTCAAATAAACCAAAAAGCCGTCATTAAAATAGGTATAAGGCTAAATATCTATTATATTGGAGAATTTCTTTTTTTAATATTGCATTTCAAGATGCATAGACTTAAAGATTATCATTGCAGTCGTATTTTTCGAGTAAATCAAAAAGCTGTTATCAAAATAAATATAATGCTAACTATCTAATATATTGGAGAAATAATTTTTTTTAAATATTGCATTTCAAGATATTAAAACAGAAACATGTCATGCATAGACTTAAAGATTATCACTGCAGTCGTATTTTCAAGTAAACCAAAAAGCCGTTATCAAAATATTCATAATCTTAATTATCTATTATTTATTGGACAACATTTTTTATTAAATATTGCATTTCAAGATTTTAAAATTTTATCGCAGACAAATAATTTTCAATCAAACATACGGTATACTCTTACTAAACCAGTATATTTAAAATGGATTTTTCTGAATTAAACTTGCTAATACTAACAGCATTTAAGGAATTTTATCAGAATATTTAAACAGTATTGAGAATCAAGCTTTAACACGAATGGAAATACATGTACCGGTAGATAAAATATTTTCTATAATTGTTTACTTATAAATATAGAATGTTATCCATATATTCTTAAGCCTAAATTTATTTTGTAAGTTTTAAGATTTTGAAATATATAAAATTAAATGTGCATGGATTAAAGCTGGATCAGATAATATAGGTGGATTAAAATACATACGGGAGGGATTACAGCATGGATTATTACTTTCTTAATTTTTTATACTACGCAGATTATTCAAATAATTGATAAATTTATCAAAATTTTGACTCATGGGTGAAAGCTTGACGTCAATGACTTTTTAAATAAAAACATTAGGTGTGGTGTAACAAAATAAACAGTTTAGTAGAAAGATATGTCTGCATAGATTACACCAATTCTGTAACCTTAAGTCGGAATAGGCCACACCAATTCAATTACCGATACAATTAAGCATAACCTCAAGTCTATATTCAAATCAATTTTAAATTAAAAATTAATTTTTGACACAAAAGCAAATGGTCAAACCAAACTTTCACAACAATACAATTAGCCCCCACCCCCCACCCAGAGCAGGGATATTATAAATTTCAGCTAATCACAGTGCTTATTATTTCTCTTTCAGTATTGATCCCCTAAAACAAATTTGATTTAGCAATTTTAATTGTTGTAAACAAAAATCAGCATATATGTGTCATGTACTTTTTTGTATCTAATCTCTCAATGTCATTTTATGAAGCTTGTTGACTCAGTTGCTGATGTCAAGTTGAAAAACAGTTCTTAAATATTACACTGGGAAGCTAATATTCAAAATAATAATAATGAAATTAAGTCCGTCTTAAAATGCAATTACACTTTTATAAAGAACATTTTTATGCAATTAATTTTTTTTTTTTTTTTTTTACAAAATTTCAATATAACATTATAGAGGGACTATATGGAAAAGAACTTTCCATTGATTAATATGACTTGATCGGTGTGATAACCATATTGAAAATGGGGCTTTGATATATAACTGTTAGTGACATAAATGGCTAGATTATAACTGAACTGAATAAAGATCTTTAAGTACCATTTAATAAAAGTGGTCAATGTCACTGTCATTGTCAATTTCAGCACTATAAATCGTTTGTCTTGTCTATTACTATCAGTCACATGACAGATAATGCCATGTTTTCATGCAAGATCATGCAGCAGTTCAACGAACCATGACTTCATACAGTTAATATAGAATTTAACCATTTATGGGTATAATATGCCAATGTTTTAAATCCCTCCTCTCTACATCAGCACGTCCATTCAATATTCCAAATTAATGCACTCATTTTCTTTAAGCTATTATTACCATAGTTATAAATAGTATCATTAAGACTGCAGATTTTCATACATAGTGGTAATTACTTGACTTGAAGAATGTGTCACACAGGAAGTTGGCATGGAATAGCAATTTTATTTACTTGTGAAAAAAACGACGAGGCATGTTATAGTCTCATAAAATAATATCGCCTAGCTTCCTGCTATAATTCAACAATGACAACTTTGACTAGATAAATTTACAGCCAGACAGCTCAATTTTTCTTGATTTTAAATTTGTTTTCCCCATTGCATGTATAAATACTAACATGATCATGTGTTTCCATTAAAAACACAAAATGATCAATTTTAAACAATACAAAAAGTTGGTAAAAATTTGAGATAAAAACAGTACCGTAAATAATATTTAGCTTGGTTTGTGTAAGAGTTTGAGTAGTGGTAAATTCCACCTGCGACAAAATTTACATATAGAACAATTAAGTAGTCCTATGTTTTCTATTTTAGGCAGGTGAAATCTAAAATGTGCTAAATTCATTTTCATACTGAAAAAAACATTTCTTAGATAAAAAAAAATGAAAGATTCGATAAATTAATTAATCTTGATTTTCTCATTTAAAACATAAAACATAAATATTTGATAAATAAATTAATTGGGATTTTCCCATTTAAACATAAAACATAAATATTTGATAAATGAATTAATTGAAGATTTTAATGTTATAATAATTACATTTAAGTGATAATAAGTGATGCAGCAATATACTTGCAAATCTGATATTAAACTATTCCCGTAAACTACATAAACTGGCAGAAGATAGAGAGCCCTATGTTAATCTTTGTAAATCAAGGGGTTAGGGTTATGGTGTTTAACGCCACTCTCAATAATATTTCAGTTATATCTTGGTGGTCAGTTTTATTGGTGAGGAAACCGGAGTACCCGGAGAAAACCACAGACAGAGGGTTTCAATCAAATTTACCCAGACAAATTCAAAACTGCCCATGTTGCAATTCTGTGGAAATGGAGGATGAATATCATTTCTTTTTTAAAATGTTCATCACATTATTAGCCAGTCGAGAAGAGAAAAATTCAGTTTTATTGGTGAAAGAAACCAGAGTACCTGGAGGAAACTGTCGAAAGTCACTGACAAACTTTATCAGATAATGTTGTATCAAGTACACCTAGTCCAAGAGGATTCAAACTCACAACGTCAGTGGTGTGAATAGGCACTGATTGCATGGGTAGTTGTAAATCCAACTACCATACGATCACAACCGTGACTGCCCTGAAAGGATATGGATGTAAATGAACATTAGAGACTATCCAACTTTATACACAGACACACATTATAAGTGTTTGTTGGTATTGTTGCTTTGCCATGACCATTTATCATATTGTAAATGTATTACAGGTAGTGCTTAAAAATATTGTTAAATTGCTATGCGTTTTTTCTTTACGGTGTAAATATTGAATAATTATTAGTGTATACAAGAGAGAACATGTCATGTGATATACACTGGAAGTTTACTATATATTTATATTGAGGCTAAACAATATGTTGTTCAACGTCTAAAACCTTAAAAATAACATATAATAGACGAAACCTCTGAGCTTTAATTAACATTTGATTTAGCGTGAGCATTTATTTTGTGTAACTGGATCATTTTTCGAGCTTGGGAAGGAACATCATTATAAAATTTACAAGTATATAATCACATCTTGATCTCTATAATGACCATGACTATTGTACTTTCAAACTTTTTGTCAAAGTTAAATAAAAAAAAAATATGTATGTTTACTTTATACTCAATGAAAAAATATTCTTAGGATTAATATATTAATATAAATATTTTTGATTGATCATTGTTATACCATCTATGTGTAAATGGCTGGTTTTGTTATCTAAATATGTAATTGGCCTGTTTTGTAATGTCTGGCTTATTCAAACACCCCTTTATTACTTGTCCTCAAATATCCCCCCCGACCGTTTATAAGGCCAAAGAAAAAATACCTATGTTTCTGCTTACATCCTTGAAAAAAAAATGGTATATAATCTAGGTAGGTAGGCATAACTTTTTAATTTTTTTCTAATTTTTACCTAGGTTATACAGGACAATAACCTGACATTAACAATGTTTGTCTAAAATGGCAATAACAACTTTGAGATGGGCACTAAAAATTAAGGTCAATAGGGTTAACAGAAACATGGGTTTTGGGTTTTTGGGTTTTGTTTTTTTACCTTAGCAATGTTAATTGTGATTTTTGTTGCAAATTTCATCTAAATAAAATTAAAATTACAGTCAAACCTGTCTTAAAGGGCACCTTTTTGTAACAAATCACGGTCTTATAAAGGGCAGCCTCAATTTCCCATTAATGAATAGTGCATGTATTTTTAACCTCTTTATAAAGGGAGCCTATTCATAAAAGGCACATTTTTATGTTCCCTTGAGTGCCCTTTATATACAGGCTTGACTGTATTCTATCATCTTTGTTATTAATAAATTTAATATATTTTTCACACTCATTTGATGGAGTCAGCATCTTGTCCTTGTTTACACAGTAATCTACCTTAATTACCTTTTATCAGTAAACTAGTTCTTATAAAGTCAGGTATAACTTAGTTTGTTCCTAACAGTCTTACATTTTATTTAGATTTCGCTCCTCAAATGAGGAATTTTAATCTTGGATAAAAATTCTGACACATTTAATGGTTAAATATTGCCCATAATCAGAAGAATTTTTATAACTCTTGAAACTTTATTATCTAGAGTCATAGTATTGTGTACCCTCGTTATACTGCCCCTCTTTAATCTACCCCCCCCCCCCCCCCCTCATTTATTGCCATCAAATTTCATCAAAATCCAAATGTCCAATAATCATTTAGTAACTCTTTAACGCTATTATCTAGAGTCACAGCAAAGTGTACCCTCGGTATACCACCCCTCTTTTAATCCGGCATCCCCTACCCCCCTCATTTATTGCCATCAAATTTCATCAAAGTCCATATTTCCAAAAATGATGTAGTTTATATGTTATTTTCTCCCTCGATATATTGTTTGTTGACCGTGTATATCGAAATCGCAAAAAATATAACTTGGTCTAAAAAAAGTTGGCAATATAATGAGGGTGTACTATACAGTATTTCTGAAACAGAATTGAAACGCAGTAAGAATTTCTAAATTTATCTTGTGTATTTTGTTTTTTCTTCATTGAAGTCAAAATATATATTAATAACTATTCATTTCATTATTATAATAATAATAATACAAAAAATAGGGGAAAAAAATCCTTACCTGAACTGAGAAAAAAACGATATCAAAATCTCTCCAACGCAGGCACAGTAATTCTTAATGCACAATTTGTGACGAAACAAATAACGTTGACGTTGAATCTAAAGTATTCCTGATAATTCTTATAAAGACATTCAAACAAGTCCTTGGTGAAAACTTAGATACACCGTCACAAATTACGTGAACACCCAAATCTCTGAAAAATATCAAAATAAATAACAATCGTACAAAAGTTGGGTATTTGTTGAAATTTGATTTGGAAATGTTTATTTGTAAATGACGTCCGATATTGATGTGAATTAAATCCGTTATATTCAAACAAACATTTGATAAAGATTATGTCAGTACGGAACCAAAACACCTTGGTTGATATTGCATTCTTGTATCGTCCACGACTACCTATATAAGTATATATATATATATATATAAGTATCGTGATAGGAAAACTGATAATCAGCACAGTGAAAGTTAGCAACCATTTATATTTACCTCTGAGGAGAATACTTTATTGGAAAAAAATGAGTTATCATAAACGAAACGTAAACTTTGGTTCACTGTAGTCATATTAGATTATCTGATAATAATATAACAGTAAAAAATGAAATGAACAACAAAAAATACTACTAAATGGCAAGAAATAAGTCAACCCTTATAAGGGGGATAGCAATTAATTGATTTGTTTATCTTTCTGTTCTTTTTTTTAAATGGCTAAAGAATATTGGTTTTCTTGCTTTAGGCTATGATGAAGTGCAACAGTGTCCTCACAATACAGACTTATATTATACAAAACTGTTACAGACTGTCCTCACAATACAGACTTATATTATACAAAACTGTTACAGACAGTCCTCACAATACAGACTTATATTATACAAAACTGTTACAGACTGTCCTCACAATACAGACTTATATTATACAAAACTGTTACAGACTGTCCTCACAATACAGACTTATATTATACAAAACTGTTACAGACTGTCCTCACAATACAGACTTATATTATACAAAACTGTTACAGATTGTCCTCACAATACAGACTCATTACTGTACTCACAATACAGACTTATATTATACAAAACTGTTACAGACTGTCCTCACAATACAGACTTATATTATACAAAACTGTTACAGATTGTCCTCACAATACAGACTTATATTATACAAAACTGTTACAGACTGTCCTCACAATACCGATTCATTACTGTACTCACAAAACACCTGGTACTGTCCTTACAATACAGATCTAGAATACAGACTCATTATTGTCCTCACAATACAGACTTATATTATACAAAACTGTTACAGACAGTCCTCACAATACAGACTTATATTATACAAAACTGTTACAGACTGTCCTCACAATACAGACTCATATTATACAAAACTGTTACAGACTGTCCTCACAATACAGACTTATATTATACAAAACTGTTACAGACTGTCCTCACAATACAGACTTATATTATACAAAACTGTTACAGATTGTCCTCACAATACAGACTCATTACTGTACTCACAATACAGACTTATATTATACAAAACTGTTACAGACTGTCCTCACAATACAGACTTATATTATACAAAACTGTTACAGATTGTCCTCACAATACAGACTTATATTATACAAAACTGTTACAGACTGTCCTCACAATACCGACTCATTACTGTACTCACAAAACACCTGGTACTGTCCTTACAATACAGATCTAGAATACAGACTCATTATTGTCCTCACAATACAGACTTATATTATACAAAACTGTTACAGACTGTCCTCACAATACCGACTCATTACTGTACTCACAATACAAACCTGATACTGTCCTCACAATACAGATCTTTTCAATAAAGACTCATATATGTCCTCTCAATAGAGACCTGTTACAGTTCTCATAATACTGACCAATTCCTTTCTACTTTACAACCAATTCATAATTTGTAATTAAAACCATTCTAATTGGTTCTTAATTCTTTCTAACATTTTCTTAAGAATCAATTGGTAAATTATAGAATGTTGTGACCTATGACCCTATCTTGTTATTATTTACTTTAATCTTTTTAACATTTACAACATCAATTAATTCTCCCCAGACTGGTAAAGGAACGATTTACAAATTACATAGAGACAGATTTCTTTCTAATGATATCAATTTAATGCAATTTAAACTTGCCTCAGCATAAAAAATCTACTTCCTCAACAATTATCACAGAAAAGTTAAGTCGATTGAAACTTTAATAAAAAAAAATATTTATTACCACATCAAATTAAATGCAACAAATTTAATGTTCTGTAAAATTCAGCTTTTTCACTTGTAATTACTTTCAATAGATTTTACATTTTAGTAAAAATGTCAATCTTTAAGATAACTTATTAATTAAAGAGCTACTATACCCATCGCTACATTACGTAACTTACCAGAATTAGTTTTCTGCAGTTTTAAACTTCCAGGATAACATGTACGAGGAGAGACGTGACAACAAACTGCAAGTGAAAATGACAACATATAATTATTGATGTTACGCTACAGCTCATTGGTCACGGTATCAGCAGATGTTCTTGATCATTTGATCTACCCCTAAAGACAATAGACGGACATCTAAATGATTGTTGACAAAGCTAAATGATACAGACCACTAGAGAGTTCTCGTCAGATATAGATCTCCCCAAGGATAATATTTTGTAAATAGCCATTAATTTCTGTCCTTTTTGCATGAAAATAAATTCTTAATAAAGAATCATAGAAACGAGGAAAATTAGTTAGATTTCGTCTCGTCTCGTATCTATTTCAGTGGAAATTAATTTACTACGATCTGGTGACTGTATGATTCCCCCTAATAAAATTACCACAGTAAATGGAAGAACTAATTTTATTTGAAAATAATCTTCCATCAGTGCTCAAAATAAGGCTATTTTATTTTTCGGTCTAATCTATTTACTTTGAAAAAAAATTCAAAATGTTTGCGAATGTTGTAAAATACTAGCTCACACAAAATTAACTCACATCTTCGAAGACCAAGTAAATAGTTCACTGAGTAAGTTTAGGATCTAGTTAGTGTGACAAAAAATAAATGCAACTTGAGGAAAAGATATCAAAAATATGCCCCATCTCATACTGAATCGATAACATTACGACAACTTCTTTTGATTCTTAATGGCAGTCTTGGACGTGATCATATGGTAGTTGGATTTACAACTACCTATGTAATCAGTGCCTATCACCACTGATGTTGTGAGTTCGAATCCCGCACAGGGCGAGGTGTACAACATTATGTGATAAAGTTTGTCTGTAACTGCAGTAGGTCAGTGGTTTTCTCCGGGTACTCCAGTTTCCTTTACCAATAAATCTGACCACCACAATATAACTGAAATATTGTTAAAAGTGGCTTTAAACACCATAAAACCAAACCATCTTTTGATTCTTCCCCGTCAGGATGTATGAAGAGGGCATAAGATAGTTATTATAATATGGTATTGTAACATTTAATCGTTATCAACATTAAGTCGCCAAAATAAATTATTATGAAAATTATACATAGTGTTAAATAAGAATAAATTATGAGAAACAAATGTAGGGAGTCAAGAATATTACATTAAAATGTAGGCAGTCAACAGTCCAAATAATTCATTTAAAATAACTTTAATATCTTAATATGTAGCCAGTCAACAGTCTTAATATTGCATCTAAATATTGCCCTTATCTTAAAATTTAGCCTGTGAGTCAACAGTCCTAATATTACATCTAATATATTAACCTTATCATTAAATGTAGCCAGTCAACAGTCCCAATATTACATCTAAATATCAACCTTTAATTTAAATGATGCCAGTCAACAGTCATAATATAAAATATTTACATTTTAATTTAAATGAATCCAGCCAACAGTCCTAAAATTACATATAAACATCAACTTTAACTTAAAATGTAGCCAGTCAACAGTCTTATAATTACATTTAAGTATTAACCTTACAAGCAAGTCAACAGTCCTAATATTACATCTAAGCAAAAACCTTACCTTAAAAAGTAGCCAGTCAATAGTTCTAATATCACATTTAACCAAGAACCTTATCTTAAAATGTAGTCAGTCAACAGTCTTATAATTACATTTAAGTATTAACCTTACAAGCAAGTCAACAGTCCTAATATTACATCTAAGCAAAAACCTTACCTTAAAAAGTAGCCAGTCAATAGTTCTAATATCACATTTAACCAAGAACCTTATCTTAAAATGTAGTCAGTCAACAGTCTTATAATTACATTTAAGTATTAACCTTACAAGCAAGTCACCAGTCCTAATATTACATCTAAGCAAAAACCTTACCTTAAAAAGTAGCCAGTCAATAGTTCTAATATCACATTTAACCAAGAACCTTATCTTAAAATGTAGTCAGTCAACAGTCTTATTATTACATTTAAGTATTAACCTTATAAGCCAGTCCACATTCTTAATATTCCATCTGAATATTAACTTTTAATTTAAATGATGCCAGTCAACAGTCATAATATAAAATATTAACCTTGTAATATAAATGAACCCAGTCAATAGTTCTAATATAACATCTATATATACACAAAGAAAAAAGTTAAGCACCCCCTGTTATATTAAAACATAATAAGTTACACTAAGTTTAGATTCTAATATTTATATAATTATAGCAAGAACAATGTTCCATTAAAAAGATGTGCTCACACAGGTGTGACCATTATGTCTAATATCGACTAGTCATGCACGTGAACCATGCCTCTCACGCATTACTCAAAATTCAGTATGTTCACGCTTCGAATTTTGGTATTTAAGTCCGGTGTTTTAAAAAATGTATTCATTCTCAGTAAGCATGGTACGAAGGCGAATATCAGAAGTACAAAGATGGCAAATAATCGGCATGCATACAACAGGGATGTCCTTCAAAGCAATTGGACATCAGATGGGCTACCACTATACTGTAGTCAGCCGACTGGTGAGAAAACACACACAAACCAACAATGTGAAAGACTTGCCAAGATCCGGCAGACCACGCGTAACATCTGATCGTGACGACAGGGCATTGCAGCGTTTGGTTAGACAGATGCCATTTGCAACCAGTCCCATACCCAAACAACACTGGCTGCCCAATAGACGTCTGTCGACAAGAACAGTTAGAAACCGTCTGAAATCAGCGGGACTTAAGTCAAGGAGAGTCATTAAACGTCCACTGTCGGCAGACCCACATTGATGATCACGTTTGGCATGGTGCTTAGCATGACGTGGTTGGAATTTAAGGACATAGCGCAAGATCCATTTGTCAGACAAGAGCCGGTATCTGCTTCATGTAAGCGACGGCCGGATGAGGATTTGGAGACACTAATATACAGCCTATACCCCAAGGAACATCCATCCAATTGTTCCTTACGGTGGAGGCTCAGTAATGGTTTGGGGTGTATCTCTCATGACTGCAAGCTGGATTTAGTCACCATACAAGGCAACCTAACTGGTGATCAGTACATCAGAGACGTCTTGCAACCAGTTGTTGTCTTCCATTTCGACAACCACCCACTAGTTACAAGGCCTGTGTATATGGATGACAACGCCAGGCCTCATCGTTCAAGAGCAGAACCGCCTACCTCCAAAGCAAAGCCGTAACTTCTGTTCCTTGGCCAGCCATGAGCCCGGATTTTAATCCCATAGAGCATATTTGGGACATGTTAGGCCATCCTATACATGCTCAGAACCTCCTGTGCAAAACTTTCTTCAGTTGGAAGCAGCATTGCATTGGGAATGGCAGCAGCTATCACAACAGGGCATCCAACGTCTAACTGGAGGGATGAGACGCAGGGTTGAGGCCGTCATCCAAGCAAGTGGGGGTTACACACTGTACTGAACTTTGAACAATAGATGTTGTCAAGTGATTCATAAGTGACGTTTTGAAAGTGAAATGACAATCTTATCGTGCTTTTTGAACTGTGAAGGTCAATACTTAAAATGGACATGTTTTACTGGAAAAACTGTCCTTGTGATATTGTGATTAAATTAACATTTTTCTTGATTTTGTTTGTGGTTTCTTACAGCCAATGTAATGTCCTAACAGGTCACCATTGCGTTCTTGAGATTATCTGGTCAGTAATCTCGTGATACTTGTCATATCATTTGTCATTTCAAAAAAACATGGGGGTGCTTAACTTTTTTCTTTGTGTATATTATGTACCCAGTCAATAGTCTTCATATCACATCTAAACAAAGAACTTACCTTAAAAATGAGCCAGTCAACAGTCCTAATATTACATCTAAATATATTACCCTTATTTCATATATGCTTACATGTAGCAAAAGAAACTAACAAGAATGATAAACAACTACAATATATTGTATGTAAAAAAACATCTACAGGTACCTGTCACTGCTGCTGATAATGACTTACTTTTTACCTGATCCACACCTAGCAACCAATTCTAATCAATAATATCATAGATTTACCTGGTAGATATCAATCATTCCCTATTACAACAAAAATACCATAACATTTCATATTGCATACATAGAGTATCATTGTAATTTCTGCAGCATGTTTTAAACATAGCAGCATACCTTTAGCATTGATTGTCACTGTAACAATTATTCCCATGTCGTGGGTAGATTTCTCTACAAAACCATTCATCCATATTTCCTACCATTGTCATATCATAATTAGCTATACATGCTTAGAAAATGTTCCCAAACCAATTAAAACAACCTGTGGTTTACAATAATTGTAACTTTTTGAAAAAAATAGATGCATATTCACATCAGAATAAACATAAAGAAACATATTCACGGCAGAATAAACATAAAGAAACATATTCACAGCAGAATAAACATAAAGAAACATATTCACAGCAGAATAAACATAAAGAAACATATTCACAGCAGAATAAACATAAAGAAACATATTCACAGCAGAATAAACATAAAGAAACATATTCACAGCAGAATAAACATAAAGAAACATATTCACAGCAGAATAAACATAAAGAAACATATTCACAGCAGAATAAACATAAAGAAACATATTCACAGCAGAATAAACATAAAGAAACATATTCACAGCAGAATAAACATAAAGAAACATATTCACAGCAGAATAAACATAAAGAAACATATTCACAGCAGAATAAACATAAAGAAACATATTCACAGCAGAATAAACATAAAGAAACATATTCACAGCAGAATAAACATAAAGAAACATATTCACAGCAGAATAAACATAAAGAAACATATTCACAGCAGAATAAACATAAAGAAACATATTCACAGCAGAATAAACATAAAGAAACATATTCACAGCAGAATAAACATAAAGAAACATATTCACAGAAGAATAAACATAAAGAAACATATTCACAGCAGAATAAACATAAAGAAACATATTCACAGCAGAATAAACATAAAGAAACATATTCACAGCAGAATAAACATAAAGAAACATATTCACAGCAGAATAAACATAAAGAAACATATTCACAGCAGAATAAACATAAAGAAACATATTCACAGCAGAATAAACATAAAGAAACATATTCACAGCAGAATAAACATAAAGAAACATATTCACAGCAGAATAAACATAAAGAAACATATTCACAGCAGAATAAACATAAAGAAACATATTCACAGCAGAATAAACATAAAGAAACATATTCACAGCAGAATAAACATAAAGAAACATATTCACATCAGAATAAACATAAAGAAACATATTCACATCAGAATAAACATAAAGAAACATATTCACAGCAGAATAAACATAAAGAAACATATTCACATCAGAATAAACATAAAGAAACATATTCACAGCAGAATAAACATAAAGAAACATATTCACATCAGAATAAACATAAAGAAACATATTCACAGCAGAATAAACATAAAGAAACATATTCACAGCAGAATAAACATAAAGAAACATATTCACAGCAGAATAAACATAAAGAAATATTTTTTTGGGAGAAACAACTACATATCAAATAAAACAAACAGACTTTAATTCATTCCATTTGTGTCCAGGATTCTTATGTTAATCATCCCACTATCTTACGAAATAATACTTGAACAGTGGCGACTCTATAGTTTCGTGCACACCCCAATTAAACAATTTTATAACAACATTATATATGTGTACAACTACTTCAATTTTTCCCTCTCCATACTACCATGTCTATAATTAATGATACTTATTTAGTTTTTTCTTGTTTGGTTTCTTGTCACTCTATAAGCAGAAGAATGAAGGTTTAGAGTAAACTAATAGTACAACAATCTATCCTCTTTCTTTATATTTACATAATTTAATGTAAACATAAGATGACTATTTAATTGTAAAATATGCTGTTTTTGCCAATAAAAGAAATTCATTACAAAAAAACAAAAAATTAAACAATTGTTGAGTAAATCTTCAGAGAATAGATGAAAGTTTTCCTCTGATCAAGAAATTATTTTACTTTTTAAACAAAATACAAATGTATATAGAAATAAAATGTGTAAAACTTGGTCCAAATAGTTAGAAAATGGAGGTATTCAGGCAATCAATAGGGGGTTTCCTTTTCTTCTAACAGTGAGCACTTGCCTATCTGATCTTATATATCTTAACAAGTCCTAATATGATGGTTTATGGTGTTTAACGCCACTTTCAACAATATTTCAGTTATATTGTAGCGGTCAGTTTTATTGGTGGTGGAAACCGAAGTACCCGGAAAAAACCACCGATCTGCCGCAAGTCACTGACAAACTTTATCACATAATATAGTATCGAGTACACCTTACCATGAACGGGGTTTGAAACTCACAACTTTAGTGGTGATAGGCACTGATTGCACAGGTAGTTGTAAATCCAACTACCATACAATCACGACCACGACAGCCCTTCTTACAATTTACAAGTCCTAATAAGATTTCAAGTTGTCATTTAGGCACAACAAAGAATGAGAGTAATTTTGACCACAGCTGTTTTTATTGTAGAGGACATACTGATTGTGACAAAAACAGGAGTTAATTTAGGACATACCAGAGTAATTTCATTGTAGAATATCCACAATATTGTTAAATTAACTTTCAAATTAGTATGAAAGGTCAATATATGGATGTAAATGAACACGATAGACTATGTTCAAATTTTACACTTTATAGAAACATGGTTATGAAGTTTCACCAAGTTTTTCACACTTTCAAAAATTAATATTGAAACATAGTGATTGTGGGAAAAAGTAGAAAATCATGGTTTTGTAATTGGGAGTGAATTATAAAAATCCCCCCCCCCACCTCCTTTTTTTATATCTTGTATTTTCTTTCAATATAGTTATATATGCATAGTATCAAATTTTCTATTAAAAAACCCTTCAACCAATCAAAACAAAGTCATAAAAAGTCATTTTCCTTATTGTATGCCACTATAATTGTTTTGTTTTTCTTGAATATTTTGGTAAAATTATGTCTACAAAATGTATTCTTAATAGAAACATTTGTCAATAAACTACAAATGTACGGTCAAACCTGCTTAGAAGACCACCTGTATTAAGCAAAACCCTGTGTTAAAAGATCTTCTTTTTCAATAACCACGGTATCACATTCCATATGAAATTTACCTGTATTAAGAGACCACCAGTGTTTATGCACCGACACAAATTCACGACTGACGTGGTGACATGGTGATATGCATTGACAAAAAATACCAACTGAAGTGGTGATATGTACTGACACAAAATCACAACTGATGTGGTGATATGCACTGACACAAAATCACAACGAAAGTAGTGATATGTACTGACACAAAATCACTACTGATGTGGTGATATGCACTGACACAAAATCACAACTGAAGTGGTGATATGCACTGACACAAAATCACAACTGAAGTGGTGATATGCACTGACACAAAATCACAACTGATGTGGTGATATGCACCGACACAAAATCACAACTGCTGTGGTGATATGCACTGACACAAAATCACAACTGAAGTGGTGATATGCACTGACACAAAATCGCAATGAAAGTGGTTATATGCACAGACACAAAATCACAATGAAAGTGGTGATATGCACTGACACAAAATCACAATGAAAGTGGTGATATGCACCAACACAAAATCTCAACGAAAGTGGTGATATGTACTGACACAAAATCACAGTTGAAGTGGTGATATGCACTGACACAAAATCATAACAAAAGTGGTGATATGCACTGACACAAAATCACAACTGAAGTGGTGATATGCACTGACACAAAATCACAACTGAAGTGGTGATATGTACTGACACAAAATCACAACTGAAGTGGTGATATGCACTGACACAAATCACAACTGATGTGGTGATATGCACCGACACAAAATCACAACTGAAGGGGTGATGTGCACTGACACAAAATCACAACTGAAGTGGTGATATGCACCGACACAAAATCACAACTGATGTGGTGATATGCACCGACACAAAATCACAACTGAAGTGGTGATATGCACTGACACAAAATCACAACTGAAGTGGTGATATGCACCGACACAAAATCACATCTGATGTGGTGATATGCACCGACACAAAATCACAATTGAAGTGGTGATACACACTGACACAAAGGTAGAAGTAAATCTAAGAGCCTTAGGATCACAGTCAGGAAGGTCCTCAGGAAAAAAAGGATGATATTTATGTCAAAGATTGGGATGTTTAATCTCATCAGGTTTTATCTGTACATTCTGTTTTTCTTTAAGGGTTTTGATAAGACAAATGTAGTCATGAAGACCATTTGTATAATGTATATCACAGAACAGATTTAAATACTAGATTAGCCCAAGGTTGACATTACAATCTTGTTGGTAGTTCTACAAAAAGGAATACTTATGTCGTTGATTGACAAGTCAGAAAATTCAATACACAAGAACCAGAAAAAAAGAATGTAATTTACAAAATCAATATTTTACATTTGTCTAATCGTAAGCTAAGAACATAAACAGACACTTTGTCTAATTGATAAAGTTTTTTTTCTTGGGCATTTTTATTGGAATTTCAAAGAGGTCTTTAGAAAGACGTGTTTAAAGGAGCAGTAAACATGCATTGTCATTTCAACAAGCTTTTAAGAATTGAGATTGTTTTACAATGTGATGAAATTTATGCTCTCAGTGTAAATACTAAGTTAAAGTTTCTTATTGGTAAAACTTCTTGGTAGTCTCTTTCAAGATCGTTAAGAACTGTGATAATCGGTTAACCGTTAAAACGTCTGCAAGAACAAAATATATCATTAATAGTATCTGAGTACTCTTTAGATTAAAAAAATAGTACTTTAACGTCATAAAAAGAAAGAGTATCAATTTGTTTAATGCAGAAAGTGTTCTGTATCACACAAACAGCACAAAATAAGCATAAATTCTCAAAATTCTTTTGGCCAATAAAACCAGTTTAACCCTGACAAATTTCATTGAAGTGCCTGTACCAAGTCAGGAAAGTGAGCGGTCACATATTATGTGTGTTAGAGGTACGATTTTGTCTCCTGCTACGATTTTTTATTGGATTTTGGAACAGTGTGGTATGTTTTGTTTTTCATTTATTTCTTAACAATGCAACTTACATGTCCTTAAATTAAAAAAAACAAAGTTTCAATTAAAATTATTTATGGTCTGTCAAACGAAAAACAACTACAAAATATTGAAAATAAAATTTAACCAAAATTTTTTTTTTTTCTAAAAGAGGAAAGTCCATAAAAAGCTTTTGTGTTTAATGAGTCAAAACATGGCAGCGTCGCTGTCAATGACACAACTAAATCCTGTGCACAAGACTGATTAGCCACCGTGATATAAATCACGTCTAGAGCTTTCAAATTCTCATCCAACACGTAATTTGTATTCTAGAAAAGTGACATAATAAGCTATATAGGATTATCCGATGAACGTTGTCGATTCTTTTTCTGTTGTTTTTTTATTTGTTTTTTTTACGGTATTTGAAAATGAAAGACTGAAGTTATCCTATTGTGTGAATAATTAACCAATTATCCAATCAAATTTATTTTTGTCTGTTCTGCCTGACAACTATATATCTTTAAGTAAAATACTAATTGCTAATGGTTTCCATGCAGAAACGTTTGTTTTAATGACTGTTTGAAATGTTAACACAATAATCTTTGACACAGATTGATTTGTGGGATTTTAGCGCCATCCATTGCCAAACAAGAGGCCCAAACATGCAATAAAAGATTTATTTTTGTATGTTTGTTTGTTTATTTGATGGTGTTTAATGCCACTTTCAACAATATTTCAGTTATATCGTTGCGGTCAGATTTTTTTGGTGGAGGAAACCAGAGGACCCTGAGGAAACCACGGACCTGTCACAAGTAAATGACAAACTTTATCACATGATGTTGTACACCTCGCCCTGATCGAGATTCGAACTCACAACATCAGTGGTGATAGACACTGATTTTATAGGTAGTTGTAAATCTAACTACCATACGATCACGGCCACGACGGCCCCTCTTTTTTTTGTACGTGGAAATTTCATTTTTCAATCAATTTTGACATTTCTTTATGTGCCTTTTGAATTTTCTTTATGTAACATGCCAGCAGATTAGGTATTGTTCTTACCATTTTAAGATATAAGGGGGTCAAAATGGGGCCACAACCAATTTGATTTCTTTTACTATTTAAGTCAGATCTTTATAGGTTTTTTTCTTTAAAATCCTTGTGACATTTCCTCACTGCAATTGTTAAAATGATCTGATCTACATCTTGTGGTTTCAAGGGGAGTCAAAATGATCTGATCTACATCTTGTGGTTTCAAGGGGAGTCAAAATGATCTGATCTACATCTTGTGGTTTCAAGGGGAGTCAAAATGATCTGATCTACATCTTGTGGTTTCAAGGGGAGTCAAAATGATCTGATCTACATCTTGTGGTTTCAAGGGGAGTCAAAATGATCTGATCTACATCTTGTGGTTTCAAGGGGAGTCAAAATGATCTGATCTACATCTTGTGGTTTCAAGGGGAGTCAAAATGATCTGATCTACATCTTGTGGTTTCAAGGGGAGTCAAAATGATCTGATCTACATCTTGTGGTTTCAAGGGGAGTCAAAATGATCTGATCTACATCTTGTGGTTTCAAGGGGAGTCAAAATGATCTGATCTACATCTTGTGGTTTCAAGGGGAGTTAAAATGATCTGATCTACATCTTGTGGTTTCAAGGGGAGTCAAAATGATCTGATCTACATCTTGTGGTTTCAAGGGGAGTCAAAATGATCTGATCTACATCTTGTGGTTTCAAGGGGAGTCAAAATGGACTAACACCCAAAATGAAAACTTTTTAATATTTATGTCTGATTTGAATGCATTTTTGTTTAAATTGAATCAAATTCCTGTCTGGTAAATGCTCCAGTAGATTTGTTCTGACCATTTCTCAGATATGTTGGAGGCAAAAGGGACCAAGCACAAAAACTTTAATAGTTTTTTTCTCTATAAATTCATGATGAAATTCCTTTCTGTAGCACTTTTCAAAGAAATTCCACTTAATGCAGGCCTTTCAATATGCATTGGTACCAGGTAGCTTTACCTGCCTAAAATGGTCTTTAGTACCTCCTGATTTTAAAGAGTGTTATATAAGATATTCATGAAAATTCTAATAAAAAGTACTGCCTGTAAATAGTGAGGTACTGGTAGACTTGAAAAACATTGAAAGCCCTGTTAGTGATGACATTTGCTGGACAATATTCATTTTCAGCAAAACCGGTGCAAGTTGAAGTTGGCTCTTGTTTGTGTTATTCAAAATATGCCAGAGGTATGCATGTTATAATTTTCATTTATGGTGTAAATATTAAAAATGGTGGTTTATTTTTGTCAAATTTTCAACCTGAAGCCATATATTGTTTATCATGAATTAACTCATTGAGCATGGGATGTGGCTTATCACTAGGATGTGACTAAGATATATATCAGAAACACAACTATGTAGATCTAAATACGACAATAACAGGATATCAACACAAATACCAGAATGCCCTTAACATATCTTTATATCTTATTGCCCATTAATAAGGTATAATGTTGACTATAATGATTGTTTATTTTACCTTGTTTCAATGTAATTAAATACGTCTTTTTGATCTTTCACAGGTAAGTCTTCTTGAAAATGTATACCTGAAAAATAAAACAAGGCTAAATATATCAATTTACAATGTTTTCTACTTACCCTGTTATTATAGATGAAACTTTTAAGAATAAGTATATTAGATTAATGACCTTTATATACAGAGAGTTCAGAAACCACTCACATGATAGGACACCCTTTTATAAGACCACTCACATGATAGGACACCCTTTCATAAGGCCACTCACATGATAGGAGACCCTTTTATAAGGCCACTCACATGATAGGACACCCTCTTATAAGGCCACTCACATGATAGGACACCCTCTTATAAGGCCACTCACATGATAGGAGACTCTCTTATAAGGCCACTCACATGATAGGACACCCTCTTATAAGGCCACTCACATGATAGGACACCCTCTTATAAGGCCACTCACATGATAGGAGACCCTCTTATAAGGCCACTCACATGATAGGACACCCTCTTATAAGGCCACTCACATGATAGGACACCCTCTTATAAGGCCACTCACATGATAGGACACCCTCTTATAAGGCCACTCATATGATAGGACACCCTCTTATAAGGCCACTCACATGAGAGGACACCCTCTTATAAGGCCACTCACATGATAGGAGACCCTCTTATAAGGCCACTCACATGAGAGGACACCCTCTTATAAGGCCACTCACATGATAGGACACCCTCTTATAAGGCCACTCACATGATAGGAGACCCTTTTATAAGGCCACTCACATGAGAGGACACCCTCTTATAAGACCACTCACATGATAGGACACCCTCTTATAAGGCCACTCACATGATAGGAGACCCTCTTATAAGGCCACTCACATGATAGGACACCCTCTTATAAGGCCACTCACATGATAGGAGACCCTCTTATAAGGCCACTCACATGAGAGGACACCCTCTTATAAGGCCACTCACATGATAGGAGACCCTCTTATAAGGCCACTCACATGAGAGGACACCCTCTTATAAGGCCACTCACATGATAGGACATCCTCTTATAAGGCCACTCACATGATAGGAGACCCTTTTATAAGGCCACTCACATGATAGGACACCCTCTTATAAGGCCACTCACACGAGAGGACACCCTCTTATAAGGCCACTCACATGATAGGACACCCTCTTATAAGGCCTCTCATATGATAGGATACCCTCTTATAAGGCCACTCACATGATAGGAGACCCTTTTATAAGGCCACTCACATGATAGGGCACCCTCTTATAAGGCCACTCACACAATAGGACACTCTCTTATAAGGCCACTCACACGATAGGAGACCCTTTTATAAGGCCACTCACACGATAGGACACCCTCTTATAAGGCCACTCACACGATAGGACACCCTCTTATAAGGCCACTCACAAGATAGGACACCCTCTTATAAGGCCACTCACACAATAGGACACCCTTTTATAAGGCCACTCATACGATAGGACACCCTCTTATAAGGCCACTCACACGATAGGACACCCTCTTATAAGGCCACTCACAAGATAGGACACCCTCTTATAAGGCCACTCACACAATAGGACACCCTCTTATAAAGTCACTCACACGATAGGACACCCTCTTATAAGGCCACTCACATGATAGGACACCCTCTTATAAGGCCACTCACATGATAGGAGACCCTTTTATAAGGCCACTCACATGATAGGACACCCTCTTATAAGGCCACTCACATGATAGGAGACCCTTTTATAAGGCCACTCACATGATAGGACACCCTCTTATAAGGCCACTCACATGATAGGAGACCCTTTTATAAGGCCACTCACACGATAGGACACCCTCTTATAAGGCCACTCACATGATAGGAGACCCTTTTATAAGGCCACTCACATGATAGGACACCCTCTTATAAGGCCACTCACACGATAGGACACCCTCTTATAAGGCCACTCACAAAATAGGACACCCTCTTAAAAGGCCACTCACACGATAGGACACCCTCTTATAAGGCCACTCACAAGATAGGACACCCTCTTATAAGGCCACTCACAAGATAGGACACCCTCTTATAAGGCCACTCACACGATAGGACACCCTCTTATAAGGCCACTCACACGATAGGACACCCTCTTATAAGGCCACTCACAAGATAGGACACCCTCTTATAAGGCCACTCACACAATAGGACACCCTCTTATAAGGTCACTCACACGATAGGACACCCTCTTATAAGGCCACTCACACGATAGGACACCCTCTTATAAGGCCACTCACACGATAGGACACCCTCTTATAAGGTCACTCACATGATAGGACACCCTCTTATAAGGCCACTCACACGATAGGACACCCTCTTATAAGGCCACTCACACGATAGGACACCCTCTTATAAGGCCTCTCACACGATAGGACACCCTCTTATAAGGCCACTCACACGATAGGACACCCTCTTATAAGGCCACTCACACAATAGGACACCCTCTTATAAGGCCTCTCACATGATAGGACATCCTCTTATAAGGCCTCTCACATGATAGGACACCCTCTTATAAGACCTCTCACACGATAGGACACCCTCTTATAAGGCCACTCAAACGATAGGACACCCTCTTATAAGGCCACTCAAACGATAGGACACCCTCTTATAAGGTCACTCACACAATAGGACACCCTCTTATAAGGCCACTCACATGATAGGACACCCTCTTATAAGGCCACTCACATGATAGGCCACCCTCTTTTAAGGCCACTCACACGATAGGACACCCTCTTATAAGGCCACTCACACGATAGGACACCCTCTTATAAGGCCACAAACATGATAGGACACCCTCTTATAAGGCCACTCACATGATAGGACACTCCTCTTATAAGGCCACTCACATGATAGGACACCCTCTTATAAGGCCATTCACATGGTAGGACACCCTCTTATAAGGTCACTCACATGATAGGACACCCTCTTATAAGGCCACTCACATGATAGGACATCCTCTTATAAGGCCACTCACACAATAGGACACCCTCTTATAAGGCCACTCACATGATAGGACACCCTCTTATAAGGCCACTCACACGATAGGACACCCTCTTATAAGGCCACTCACACAATAGGACAACCTCTTATAAGGCCACTCACACGATAGGACACCCTCTTATAAGGCCACTCACACAATAGGACACCCTCTTATAAGGCCACTCACACGATAGGACACCCTCTTATAAGGCCACTCACATGATAGGACACCCTCTTATAAGGTCACTCACACAATACGACACCCTCTTATAAGGCCACTCACATGATAGGATATCCTCTTATAAGGCCACTCACATGATAGGACACCCTCTTATAAGGCCACTCACATGATAGGACACCCTCTTATAAGGTCACTCACACAATAGGACACCCTCTTATAAGACCTCTCACATGATAGGACACCCTCTTATAAGGTCACTCACACAATAGGACACCCTCTTATAAGGTCACTCACACGATAGGACACCCTCTTATAAGGCCACTCACACAATAGGACACCCTCTTATAAGGCCACTCACACGATAGGAGACCCTCTTATAAGGTCACTCACATGAAAGGACACCCTCTTATAAGGCCACTCACACAATAGGACACCCTCTTATAAGGCCACTCACACGATAGGACACTCTCTTATAAGGCCACTCACAAGATAGGACACCCTCTTATAAGGCCACTCACACAATAGGACACCCTCTTATAAGGCCACTCACACGATAGGACACCCTCTTATAAGACCTCTCACACGATAGGACACCCTCTTATAAGGCCACTCACACGACAGGACACCCTCTTATAAGGCCACTCACACGATAGGACACCCTCTTATAAGGCCACTCACAAGATAGGACACCCTCTTATAAGGCCACTCACATGATAGGACACCCTCTTATAAGGCCACTCACATGATACGACACCCTCTTATAAGGCCACTCACATGATAGGACACCCTCTTATAAGGTCACTCACATGATAGGACACCCTCTTATAAGGCCACTCACATGATAGGACATCCTCTTATAAGGCCACTCACACAATAGGACACCCTCTTATAAGGCCACTCACATGATAGGACACCCTCTTATAAGGCCACTCACACGATAGGACACCCTCTTATAAGGCCACTCACACAATAGGACACCCTCTTATAAGGCCACTCACACGATAGGACACCCTCTTATAAGGCCACTCACACGATAGGACACCCTCTTATAAGGCCACTCACACGATAGGACACCCTCCCTCTTATAAGGCCACTCACACGATAGGAGACCCTCTTATAAGGTCACTCACATGAAAGGACACCCTCTTATAAGGCCACTCACACGATAGGACACCCTCTTATAAGGCCACTCACACAATAGGACACCCTCTTATAAGGCCACTCACACGATAGGACACCCTCTTATAAGGCCACTCACACGATAGGACACCCTCTTATAAGGTCACTCACACAATAGGACACCCTCTTATAAGACCTCTCACACGATAGGACACCCTCTTATAAGGCCACTCACACGATAGGACACCCTCTTATAAGGCCACTCACATGATAGGACACCCTCTTATAAGGCCACTCACACGATAGGACACCCTCTTATAAGGTCACTCACACAATAGGACACCCTCTTATAAGGTCACTCACACAATAGGACACCCTCTTATAAGGCCACTCACACGATAGGACACCCTCTTATAAGGCCACTCACACGATAGGACACCCTCTTATAAGGCCACTCACACAATAGGACACCCTCTTAAAAGGCCACTCACATGATAGGACACCCTCTTATAAGGCCACTCACACGATAGGACACCCTCTTATAAGGCCACTCACACAATAGGACACCCTCTTAAAAGGCCACTCACTCGATAGGACACCCTCTTAAAAGGTCACTCACACGAAAGGACACTCCTCTTATCAGACCAGATTTCAGATGCACTGAGATGGTTAAATACTACTAAATTGTCCTCCTATAGAAAGGCTACCTCTTTTATAAGGCCAGTTTTTCATGGTAGATTTGGTGGCCTTATAAGAGAGGGACTACTGTATCAGTTTTTTATCTAAGCAGAATTCAGGAGTGAGTGATTGTTGTTTAACACCAACTCAGCAATTTTTCAGCTATATCATGGAGAGGACAAGTTAATTTTCAATGAGATGATGATGAGGTTCACTTTTTCTAGATCAACATGCTGAGGTGGATTTTTATAGTGCTAGCTCACTGAAACAACAGTCCGCGGGTAGACATGTCACACCACTCTGACACATTATTCTGATTCCGAGCCAACAAGTTTTTGCTCTTTCTCTTAGCAGAGCAGCAACAAATACCAATTTTATAGTCTTTGGTTTGACCTGACGGGGCCTCAAACCCATGATCTACCGCACTTGAGGCGAGAATTCAAGATTTGTTACTACTATTATATATAACTAATAAAATTTGACACAAATTGTGTCTCTAAAATTCTGTTTGTATACTCAAAAAATTTGGTAAAATTGGCATTGAAGCCAAAAGAAATATTTGATAATATGTTGTATTATAAAGACTTAAGAAATCTTTTTACAATTAAATCTTTTATACCTTTTGCAGTTCTAAATCACCCCCATATTAGTTTTTTTATTACTCTCTACACCAATAGATCACATACTCTCTAATCAAATATTAATCAAAAAAGTTTTATTAATCGATGATAATTCAATTATTATTTTTTATTTCCCATAATCTGCGTCAGAATATTGTAAAAGTCTACTCAATTGACTAAATACGCGTCTTTTGAAAGAAGCGAAGATTAAATGAAAGGTCAACTGCTAAATGAGAGCTGAGTCACATGATCAGATTCCATCATTAGAAGATCAATTATAGTCATGTGAAAGGTAATTCACAAATGTTTTTACGGAGTAAATTGGAAAACAAGATTTGAATTTGTCTTGATAAAAGAGCAATGATTACTAAAAGGGTTACTTAATGATGAATAATGTAAATCTCAGCCCAAGACTGGAACAGATCAGTAATCATTCTTAAATTAACAGTGAAAAAGCTAATGATTTCCATCACAAATTACTCCTGTGATGTATGTGAGTCAAACGATTTGATAAAGGAAAATAACTCTGTTTATTTAATACTATATTTTTGAATATTAAAAGATTTCTAGAAAAATTCTTTTTATCTTTTAACAAAATAAATTGCCATTCAGTTTAGGTATACAATAATTATGCATGCAGTGAATTTTCAATCTAATATTAGATGTTTGTTGTATCTTTTTAATTTTTTTCCCTTTGGAGTGATCCACTAACATCTAACAATATCACGTTTGGGATCATGTTATATAACATTTCACTTATCTTTGACTGTCCAATCATATGCAAGACAGTTAAATATATTAACCAATCAAACAACAGCTTCTGGTATGTACTGTCAAACCTGCCTTAAAAGGGCATCTCTATATAACAAATCTCTCTCTATAAAGAGCAACCTCATATTTTCCATTAATGAATAATGCATACAATTTTGACCTGTAAATAAAGGGCAACTGGTCATACAGGGTACATTTTCAGGTTCCCTTGAGTGCCCTTTATATAAGTTTGACTGTACTCTGTTTTGATACCTAAAGATTTAAAAAGCTCATCTCTGATTGGTTGGTTGAACCTGATGTGACCTCATATGGGATGTTGTTAGATATTAATGTATCGTCAAAGAAAAAAAAGAAAAACAATACAACAATCATGTAATTTTAATTAGATAGATGATATTTACAAAGAAAAAAACAGGGTTCTTCAAACATCACAAAATGGATGAATATCTGAAAAAATTGTTAGGTTCAAAATAAAAAGCTTAAAAAGTTAAAACATATTTCATTTGATAATAGTTATATAGGTTATTAATATTATATAATAAAAACAAAATATATAATAATATGTAAAAATGGTGTGACTTTTTTAGAAGGGGTTATGGTGTTTAAGGCCACTTTCAACAATATAATACAGTTATATTAATTATTTCATTATTTACATTAATTTCATACACCCATCAGGTGTCAATGCAATACAAATATTGACAAACAAACAACATACAATGATAATAAACATAATTAAATGTATGATTGTTGAATTAAGCAACAACATTGTCAATTATCAGTTTAAACAGACATGTACTTCAATGTCTCAGTTCTACAGAATGTTATTTTAAGATACAAACACTCTAAAATAGCTAAGACTTAGTGTTATAGTTTGTTCAACAGATTTTATAATGATACATTAAGAGTACAGTCAAACTTTCCCATGTGGCCACCTCTATTAAGCAGTCACCTGTATTAAAAGGTCACCCTTTTCTTGTTCTGTCATAGAAAATTTTATATGAATTGAATCTCTTTTAAGAGGTCAATTGTCTTATAAGGTCACTTTTTCCTGGTCCCAAGGGAGACCTCTTAATACAGGTTTGACTGTATTAATTAAACTGAACACTCTGGGTACTGGTATATCACCATGCAAGACGGTACAATACGCATCGTTTTCGTCTACAAATGATATATGCCTTTGACCCACTGTTAAAGATGGTTTTGTGTTTGAGAGGCAACCAGTTGTTATTTTGTTTATAATTCTGAAGTGCAGAATTACCCTGATGGACTCTCCCAACAAAAAGTAGGAATTAGATTTGGGTTATAGTTTTTAACACCACTTTCAATAATATTTCAGTTATATCCTGGCCCTGGCAGTCAGTTCTATTGGTGGAGGAAACCGGAGTACCCAGAGAAAACCACTGACCTGCCGGAAGTCTCTGACAAACTTTATATCACTTAAAGTTGTATCGAGTACACCTCGCCTGAGTGGGATTTGAACTCACAACGCTAGTGGTGATGGGCACTGATTTCCCAGGTAGTTATAAATCCAACAACCATACTATCACGACCACGACGGCCCATGAATTAGATTTTGCCATATAACACTACTGACAAATTAAGTTACAAGACTGACTTCCTGGTACAATTAATTATCAGATTATCTATATACAATGTATTTGTAGCAAAGAGAATGTGTCTCAAAGACTTGACCAGAAGATAAAGTAAGTCTAGAAATGTCAGATTTAAACTTATAGATGTTTTGAACATTACACAAGATAGAAACAAGGATCATAAATTGTAATACTTCTGGAAACAAGATTTTCATTATAGTTTGGTTTGGTTTATGGTGTATAACGCCACTTTCAACAAGATGTTGCACGTTATGTCGTGCTAAGAATACCCCCACTCATTCATTTGTAAGTCGCACGGTAAACAGGAAGTAGATGTGCGGTAAACCTGGAAAGGGGAGACACAGTACAAGTCACCATGCCAAAGCCATATATCAAATATAAAATCATTTCTTCCAGTAGAAGCTGAGATAACTGTTACGAAAGTTTTCATTACAGCAAACACGAAAAATTCTAAGTCACACTGTAAACAGGAAGTAGATGTGCGGTAAACCTGGAAAGGGGAGACATGGTACAAGTCACCATGCCAAAGCATATATCAAATATAAAATCATTTCTTCCAGTAGAAGCTGAGATAACTGTTACGAAAGTTTTCATTACGGCAAACATGGTACAAGTCACCATGCCAAAGCCATATATCAAATATAAAATCATTTCTTCCAGTAGAAGCTGAGATATCTGTTACGAAAGTGTGAACGGACGGACGAACGGACGGACGGACGGACGAACGGACGGTATAACAAGGTGATTGCAATATAGCCCCCACTATATGAGTGGGGGTATAATAATATTTCAGCAGTCAGTTTTATTGGTGGAGGAAACCGGAATAACAGGAGAAAACCACCGACCTGTCGTAAGTCACTGACAAACTTATCACATAATGTTGTATCGAGTACACCTTGCCTGAGTGGGGTTCAAACTCACAACGTTAGTGGTGATAGGCACTGATTGCATAAGTAGTTGTAAATTCATCTACCATACGATAGTACAAAAAATGTACATGAATATAAAATTAAATATATGTTTCTGAAAGTTTATGAAATTACATTCAATTAAGTACTAAAATGTTATTATAAATATGTACAAAACAAACTGCAGAGAAATACATCCTAGTCTATATACTGCTGCTAAAAGAGTACTAAAAGGGGAGATAACTGTTGGGTTTTTTTGGGGGTTTTTCTTAAGGAATATAATATTGCATTATAAATGAAAACTATTCCTCTATGATTTTCAATGCATCAAAATTAAACAACTTTGAATGTTGAATGGAGAATTGAATGTTTTTAGTGTGAATCGTTTTGATCGATATTTAGTTTTCTATATAGGATTTTGTAGACCATTGATTGTCCCTTTATCCTTTTTTTGGCCATTGGGTTGTCTGTCCTTCTTTGATTTATGGCTTCTGGTTACCCATTTGGAATCTTCAAACTTTTTTTTATTCACAGTAACTTTTTCAAAAAAATATTTTGGCAGAAATATTCTAATATTTGAATAGCCTGTTATCTACCATAAATAAACTGGTCTCTAAGGTTTAGTTCAATAACTTATATGTATAAAGTAGCCAATTTCAATAACCTTCCCATAAAAGGTGATATGACTGACGATTTATCTGCCAAACACACAAAACTCTGGAATAATGCCATTGTTAGTAGTATTAGTTACAATGTTTGGCAACAAATCCTAATTATCAAATATACCGACCACTGAAATGAAAGATAAAAAGTCAAACGATATCATATCTGAATTTAAAAGAAAAATTGAAAATAGGGTAAAACTAAAATATTTAAAATTCAAAAAAGATAATTACATGCAGGTTAAATGGTCAACAATTCCACCAATATCAACTAAAGAGACAATCACCTCTCACCTCAACCCATTAGAACCCAAAAATAGATCTTGGGACAGGCATAAAAATATATCAGGTTTAAGTTAGTTAAAGAATGGTATATACCCTGCCATTGTAATGTCAAAGTTTATGTTCATAATTTTTTTGGATATATTATGGTCTTCTTTGTTGGTACAATTCTATGCAGGTTTTTATGTTGTTTATTTTTTTTTCGGACTTGCCGTTATCAAGATGTTATCAAGATCGTCACTTTTTTGTGTCTGTTTCAAAACTTACCATAGATTTCAATCAGCTATTGTCGTGTACTTTTCTCTGTGCTTTGGAGTTTAAAATGAGCAATGAGTGTGGCTTTTTGTTGTTGTTGTACTTGGTGGTATTGCTGATCAAGCTTTGTTATTTAAGATTAGTTAGGAGAGTCAGTTAATAAGAAAGTATATAGATGTAAATGAACATGAGAGACACAAATTAATATAAACGAACAGGACTTGTATTGCTGTTCTACATTTCACAGTCACTGTAGGGTCTTCAACTATGAAGAATAACTCGTACCCGAAAATGAGTCTGAAATGGCCCATAACCTGCATTTAGATGTCATTTGGTGTATATAATATAATAGGTTTGTTTTGTTGTAAATCAGGTCAGATTGTTGTTCATTAAGGTTTTTTTTCTTTTCATCATCAACATGTCTCCCAAGAAATTGATTGCAAGGTGGATGTTAAATTTAACCAATTAAATTGCTTCATTATAAGTTTGATTGACTTTCTGTCAAAATTTGTTGCTTTGTAAAAATAAACTTGATAATATTTCATCTTTAAATGAGGTTAATTACACTTGTGTTGTAAGATAATGCAAAAGAGAATTTTGTTTGTAATTTTTATTTCAGCATTTATGATGTTTAATGCCACTTTCAACACTATTTCAGTTATACCCTGCTATTTCACTGTATTGTCCAGTATAATTAACAGTCTGAAAAAAAAATGTCTTGATTTTGTTGAAGAATTCAAAAATTTAGAAGATGGATCTTCTCACTATCTAAATCAGATTTACATTGAATGTGTTTAAATAAAACAAATTGGTGATACACTAGTTAACATCTAACAGCATCCAGTTTGGGGTCATGTCAGAGTTCCTAATTGCAACTGACCAATCAGTGACGACATGATCCCAAAACAGAAGACGTTAGATGTTATTGTGTCACCAAAGAAAAAAAAAGTACAAAAAAATTGAATTTTGATTGCAATTTCTCGTTATTTAAAGTACCCTAAGCATCTCTTGAAGCCGGTGTACCTAACAAGACCTCTCAATCTCTGTATTTATTATTAATTCTAAAAAATTTCAATGAATTCAAATATTTAGTAGAACATGCATTTTCTCCTTATTTAGAGTAAGCAGCTCTTGAACGTGCACTTGACAAGACCTCTCGATCTATTTATTATCAATTCTAAAACATTTCGAAGAATTCAAATATTTAGTAGAAGATGCATTTTCTCCATATTTAGAATAAGCAGCTCTTGAACGTGCACTTGACAAGACCTCTCAATCTCTCCATGTATTATTAATTCTAAAATTAAACAGAACGTGTTTATGTGTTATTAAATTACGACCAACAAAATAACATCCTTAAACCAACACTCTGAAATTAAAGACAAACTAACGTTTAAATTGCCAATTCTTCTGCATTCAATTTAAGCCTGTGTTTCATTACAAAATATTATTGACAAAACTGAATACAATCAAATTTCAACTAATAACAAAGTTAATACTATGGTATTTATTCTGTAAATATCACAAAGAAAGCAGAAGTTAAAGGGCCGTTGTTATTTGTCAATATCAACGATACTTAAAACATCTCCGCTCTCTTCCTTATAGCTTCAAGATTGTCAATATTATAAAAGACACTAGCAGACATCAGACTTTTCTGTGATTTAAGAGATCCATCAATTCCTAATACACAACCTGGGGATTCCTACAAATATTTTCTTGCCATGAAATACAATAAAAATCCATGCCTTAAAGCCAATTTGTTGTAGAGAGAAAAATTCCATCAGATCCTCCGAGATATAAAAAGATCATTCTTAAACATTAGATTCAGTAGGAAATTACTGTGTGATATTATGATATAGTGACCTGGCATCATTCTAATCTATCAGGTCCGATAATTTTATTATTTACAAAGTTGTTTCATTTTCTTTAAATTAGATTATATCATAATTAATTTTACGTCATCATAGTTTTGTACTGTATATAACTGGTAGACTGTCCCAGCAACTTAATTAAGAAAGATCCAGCTCTTAAATTTGGATTGGTTTATGGTGTTTAATGCCACTTTCAACAATATTTCAGTTGTATCGTGGCGGTCATTTTTTTATGGTGGAGGAAACCGGAGTACCTGGAGAAAACCACTCACCAATCACTGACAAACTTTATCACATAATGTTGAATCGAGTACACCTCGCCATGAACGGGGTTCAAACTCACAACTTTAGTGGTGATAGGCACTGATTGCATAGGTAGTTGTAAATCCAACTACCATACGATCACGACCACGACGGCCCCTATATCATTATAGCTTTGTTCTGTATATAACTGGTAGACTGACCCAGTAATTTGATTTAGAAAGATCAGGCTCTTTAACAGATGTTTGTTTGTCATCTAACTTATATAATGCTATTATATTTCATTTAAATACTTCAATTGAGAGCCAAATTTGCCAAACTGTGAATTGTCATACAATATACAAAGACAAACAAATTAATTATTAGTGCAAGCTGTGCATTTTTCAATTTTTGATGAATAATTTTGCCTTTATTTCTAACATGCAATAAAAGTAACAAACAGTTGATAGTATCATTCATTGTTACATAACATTTTAATTGCAGGACCATTGATTATATATTTTTATGGTGATTGAAGTTTTTTTTATTTGGTGTTATATATGGAAAATACATCATCTGCTCCCCTAAAACTTAAGATATTTAACAAACTTTTGATGGTTATGATCAGAATTATGGTGCTTAACGCCACTTTCAACAATATTTCAGCTATATCGTGGCGGTCAGTTTTATTGGTGAAGTAACTGGAGAAAACCACTGACCTGCCACAAGTTACTGACAAGATATATCACATAATGTTGTATCGAGCACACCTCCTCACGACGGCTTGAGCAAAATTCGAATTCACAACATTATTGGTGATAGGCACTGATTGCACATGTAGTTGTAAATCCAACTACCATTGTAAATCCAACTACCATATGATTATGACCATGACTGGGGGAGGGTGGGGGTGGCAATCTAGTAGAATTTTACTATCATCTGACATCTGTCTTATAAGAAGGATGACCTTTGGTGGGAGTGGTCTTATATTATATTTCATTATATTTCCCTGATCTTTAGGAAGGACATATATGTTTGCTCTATTTAACCCTCATATAAAATAACAAAATAATCTATTCAATACTTAAAGGTTACAGTGAAACCTGTCTAAACCAAACCTCCTTGGGACAAACTTTTGTGTTCGGACTAGACAGGTGTTTGCTTTATACAGGTTAAAGGAATAAGGATTTCCTACACCGGTACTTTATTTTAAGTTCAGTTTATACATGATTCCATGTTATTCAGGGTTCGGTTTGGACAGGTTTCACTTTACTATATTCTTGAATTTCAATTAAATTTGAGGGAAAAAATGTAATTGTATTTATTTTTACATTTGTTATTTAAATATTTGTTCAAAGATCCTCATACAAATGGTTAGGAATCAATGAGAAAATGTTTGTCCCACTCTGGTGGTCGTTTTCAGTCATCACAAAAATTATTAAAGTGTATTACTATTTGAGCAATCTCGCTTATCAAGTTTCCCCGACTTTTACTAATAATAGATGACCATGTAAATTTATGATGAAATAAGGGCTAGAAAAAAGAAATTAACCAAAAGAATACTCATTATCTGCAATTTCTTATAACTGCTTATGTTACAAATCTCACATGAATTTGATGCAAAATGTTGGTGGTTGATCAACATAGTGTTAGGATTAGCTTTATAGTGTTTAATGCCACTTTCAACAATATTTCAATTATATAATGGTAGCGAGTTTTATTGGTGGAGGAAACCGGAGAACAGACCCATGAACAAGTAAGTATTTTAATGAATGTGAGCAGTCTAATGTATGGAATGATAATATTATATCTATTTTTTTAAATGTTGTTAAACCATTCTTTCTATGCTTAAAAGGAACACATATAATATAGGTATGACATTATACTGGTTATAAGGCTTTCTGAGAAATATCATTCTTAACTTTTACAAAATATTAATCTTAATATCTGTTCAAACTGTGTCATACAGGACTCATATTTCACTGACTATGCTACATGTATATTATTCTAAACAGTATTTAATAAAAAAAATCATGTATTACACATAGGGAAAATTACTCATAGGGAAAATTACCTATAGGGAAAATTAATAAAAGGGAACATTACTCATAAGGAAATATACTCATAGGGAAAATTACCTATAGGGAAAATTAATGAAAGGGAACATTACTCATAAGGGAAAATTACCTATAGGGAAAATTAATGAAAGGGAACATTACTCATAAGGAAATATACTCATAGGGAAAATTACCTATAGGGAAAATTAATGAAAGGGAACATTACTCATAAGGAAATATACTCATAGGGAAAATTACCTATGGGGAAAATTAATGAAAGGGAACATTACTCATATGGATATATACTCATAGGGAAAATTACTCATAGGGAAAATTAATGAAAGGGAACATTACTCATAAGGAAATATACTCATAGGGAAAATTACCTATAGGGAAAATTGATGAAAGGGAACATTACTCATAAGGAAATATACTTATAGGGAAAATTAATGAAAGGGAACATTACTTATAAGGAAATATACTCATAGGGAAAATTACCTATAGGGAAAATTAATGAAAGGGAACATTACTCATAAGGAAATATACTCATAGGGAAAATTACTCGTAGAGAAAATTACACATTACTCATTGGGAAAAATTACTCATATGGAAAATTAACAATATGGAGAATTACTCATTGGGAAAATTACTCATATGGAAATTTACTAAAAAAAATTACTCATAGGAAAAAATAATTACTCATAGAGAAAACTACCCCTAGGGAAAATTACTCAACAGGGAAAATTGTTCACCCACTTCAGTTTTAAAATATCAATAAAATATTTAATAACTTGTAATCTTTTTTAAAAGATTTTAACAAAGGATTCTATTCTTGACACATCATGTTCATTTGCTATAAAATATTTTTAATGTATCATATTCAAGTTTTAAGTTATTTTATCTACACACTAAATATTAAATATTTAATGATCCATTAAATCATATAAAAACACAATCTAATCAGTTAGAAAATTCTACTTGCAAACAAAATATCTATGAATTACATGAACAATTAACAGAAATATTTGATAAATTGAAAATATTTTATTAATAAGATATATAAATATTTATCATTTATCGCACTTAACAATTTTCATAAACATGTCACAAGATTATGAACTATGGAATTATGAAAATCTTTTTTCAGCCTACATAAACTTTTGGTATATCTGCGAATTTATATATGGGTCATCGTCGGTAGACCATGGCTGATCACGATTTGACACTCTCCATTCAACATCTGTGGGTCAACTGACAGAGAAATGAACTTATTTTTTAATTTTCATGCAATCTTAATGTGTCTTTTTTTGAGGCAAAATACTCATCTGTAGGAAAAATTGATGGGCCATTAATTTTTTTTAGCTATTTCATTTCAAAAAGGGCCCAAATTCTGAAATTCAACATATTCAAACATAGAAAATATATAAAAATTTTATTTTTCATCTTATTTTGATGTTGGTTTTTTCTTTGAATTAATTGTGTAGAGAGTTGCTAGTAGTATATCCACAGATATCCTCTGTGTGTTTCTGAGATAAATTCAACTAAAAGTGGTCAAAATGTGCCAATTTCCAAAATTTGAACATTTGTATATACATGTATTATCCAATTGTCATGCATTTTTGTGCAAAATACTTATCTTAATGAGTTATTTAGGAGTCAATAAAGAAAATTACCTATTTTATTTTGGAAAAGAAGCCAAAAAGGGCCAAATTCCAAAATTTACATATTTGGAAGGTTTAGAATTTTTATTTCACATCCAATTTTGATCCGATTTTTTTTTCTTGATTGTATTGAGATTTTTCAGCAGTGTCGACGGATTTCCTCCATCTTCCCTTTTGCAAAATAAAATCAACCGAAAGCGACCAAAAAGTGTCAAATTCCAAAATTTTATATTCTATTTTAGTTTCATCCAATTTTAATGTTTTTTTTTCTTTACAACATGTCCATCTTTATGAGTTAATAAAGAAAATGAGTGGAAAATGAGATAAAAGGGACCCAATTAAAAAATTTCACATATTTGGAAGGTATACATAATTTATATTTTTCATCTAATTGTTTTTTTCTCTTTGAATTGATATTATGAAAAGGGGTTCAGATAGTACCAGTGGATTTCCTCTGTTATATTTGGTTTCTGAGTCAAGCTTGAGTTAAGTACAAATATAGTATTCAACCATTACATCAGAATTTCCAAGTGAAGGACTTCCCTTAGGGACAGCAAAAAAAGTTAGAAAACTGCAAACGAAATAAGCTAGGGTACATATTTTTTATGGTCAATGCTTACCCTTATGGAAAAAACATTTGAAAAAAGTAAGTGATATAAAAGCTCGGGTACATATCTTTGATGATCAATGCTAATCATTATGACAAAAAAAGCGAAAAAACTGTGAGGTAAAAGCTAGGGTACATATCTTTGATGGTCAATGCTTCATTGTACTTACCCTTACAGTAAAAATAAAGTTAAAAAAACTGTGATGTCAAAGCTAAATGTACATCTTTGATTGTCAGTGCCTTATAAAGTAAAATAATAACTGTAATTTAGAACTATTAATAGCTTATAAAAAGGACTTACCTCAATTATAATCTAATTATATACATTGTCATTCCTCTCCTATTTAGTCACAATTTATCTTTCACATTTGTGTTTCTAGATCTGCTACAAAGGAGGTCTTCACACATTCAACACTAAAAATATACAGATCAAACAGTAATATGCAAATTTTACTTCGAAAAATGAAAAATTTATGTTCGAAAATCCATTATATCGGTAATAAATATCTCATTATCTCCTGTTATAAAACAAAGTATGATACAGATGGTATTTTACCTGGTCAGGTAAATTGGACAGAAATTTTAAACCTTATTAACTTTTACTTTGTACCTTTAGACAACAAGATATTTGGTTTTAACCCTTTATATACAATAACAATAATCAAACAATCATGTACACAATTGAATGACTTTCTACAGAAATATTTTTCAAATTACAATGCTTAATATTTTCTTTTAAATGGATAGCTGTTATTAGAATCAGTCAAAATAATTACATTTCTTAACAAATTTAATTTTACTTTCTAAAAATTAATTTTAATTATAGTTGACAATAATTTAGAAACCATTCTAATAATGAAATATAATTACATTTGTATACTTAGTAGTTGAAAATAATTTAGAAACCATTATCATTTAAATGTAACCAAAAAAATATTGGTTGATTTTATGATAAAGATGGCATTTTATTTGTTACATGAACAGGAAATATCCTGTTCATGTAACAAATGTGGACCAAGATGGATATCAATTTCACACAATGCAATGTGCTACAGTTTTTAAGGAAATTAATTTGATATTAACTTGTAATAAATATTGGAGAAATGCTACAGGGAAATATCCCACACACCATCGAATTCCCCATCCTCCTGGGTCCTTTTTTCAAAAACATGCATGACTTTCAAAGTCCATTAGGATTACAACTTAGACATCAAATATCTAATCAATGGAGACCCTCTCTTGAGTTATTGGTCAACACAATCAGCAGATCAAAAATGACCTTTCATTCTAGTACCATATTCAATAACAGACACAATGGCACTATAACTTTCTGCAGAAGGAAGAGGTATTTTTTTAGATGATAAATTTCTCTGTGTGATTTTCATGGCATATTTTTGCTAGAGGGGACCAGGGGCAGAGAACCCGGCACCCCCCCCCCCCCCCCCCCCCCGAAAATTGGAAAAAAAAATGTTGGCATTAAATCGTGATTATTCACACAAAATACCCCAAAAAAAATTTAAGTGCCCCCCCCCCCCCTAACTTGACATCCTGGATCCACCCCTGGGGACTTCCATTTTTTATATATGCTTGCTAAAAGGGACTTTTCATAGTATAGTAGCATACCAGAGAGGTGACTTTCAAACCAGGCCCTACTGTACTTTCACAAAGTTTCAGCACACAAAGTCAACTGTTCATCTAGAATCACTCTTTATGAAAGTGCAAACTGATCATCATGTCAAATTGTACTTGTAAAGTTTGTGTTTGTCCAACTTGCTCATTGAGATAACAGGTTTGTCATGAGAAGTAAAATTGGAAACTTCCTAAGCTACTAACTATTCAACAGTCTATTGTCCATGTAAAAATCTAATCATGGTTTTAACATCTACCGATAAACATCGCATTACTACCTTTTGAGATAAACCAGTTGAAATCACAGCTTTTTATGGCTATTTTCGTGTATTTTATCAATCCATTTCGGGACTACAATGTCCCAATAGATACAAGTTGATTACACAATTCTTATTTACAATCCATCCCCGGGGACAAATTAATGTCCACAGTATTTATCAAACAGTATCCTGGTTCCTTGTGTAGGCTGAATCATCTCACAGCTTGAACCAGTTACTCGCCACTAATTTACCATCTAAATTGAATTTCCTACAATACCACTGCAGATTTTAATCAAATACAATCAATTTGATGAAATAAACATGATAGTCACAAAAGCCTTAATTACTGACAGATGAATTAAGATTAACCAACCAATGAAAAAGATAGGCTTACAGGAAGAAGTATTTTAATAGATCTTGTTATTTTCAAATAAATGTCTTAAAAAATGACATAAAACAAGAAATAACTATGGTTTGATATCAAAGACATTAGACATGATAGCTCGCAGTTGTAATTAATTATTGTCAGATCATTTTTACTTATTAATGGATAAAAAGGTCCGAGCAATCAAACAGAACTCCAATAAAAAGCATCTGGTTTCATCAACGACAGTTCATTAAGTCTCTTGTACTTTGGGGAGGGGGAGGGTGGTGGAATAACACAAATCACATGTCAAATGCAATCGTTTCTAGAGGAAAAAAACATCGAATATAGAAGAAAGGACTTTTGTAGAAAGACGAGAACCCTACAATTGAAACCGTCCCAACAAGTAGTACTTGTAGTGTTGAATGACTAAAGTGAGAAATGTTGCTCACCAGAGCGAACGCCTGTGGGCAGTCGCACACTCGGAACCGGAGTTAGCACTAAGAACGCGGGCGCCGATACAAAATCAACAAACAGGGTAGGTATATGTAAACGTTCTTTTCTTAGACATAATAATATTTTGCAATGAAATAATTTCGTACAATAACTGCATAAAATAAAGTCTTCACAGTCAAATTTTCATTGTGATAAAGTGAATAGTAAATCGGCAACACGATTGTTTTAGCGACCTTTCTCAATTTTTTGGGGGAATTTCGAAATTAAATTACTTATATTTTACTGCAATGAATGTCATTTTATAAACATATTGGCCTTTTCTCTTCCCCAATGCCTCCTACAACGTCTGTTAAAAATTCACTTTAAAACATTCACGCAAATTCCTCACCGCCAACGGTTTATAGACATAGGGTACGTCATTTGGAAACAAAGAACCGCAGATCAACTTGAAAGAATGGCACTAGGAACGCCGGCTTTGGCCACTAGGAACAAACAGAGTATCATTTTGCAATACGATATGATTGTCGATTGAATACTATAAATACTATAATTGCACTAAATATAAAACAATTATATACAAGTTAAAAACTTAAAGTCGCCATATTGGTTTGACATTAGACATTGAAAAAGTCTCTTGATGAGACGAATTTTTTTCTATTTAACAAAGTGTTTAATTCTTTATTACTTTGTTTTGTGTACTTGGTGTTGTTTTACAAACCATTTTAGACGTTTATAAGCTAAAGACTATATATTTATAATTATTGCTCATAGTTTTATAGTTTATTCGTTGTAATTAAAATGAATTCTGTCAGTTTTTCATGTGGCTTCGCCTAAGACCCTTCTTACTATTTTTTAATACTCGCTCTACAGATACAATAAAAAAAACGTTAGAGAAAACCAGAGGGACAATCAAGAATGGACAACCCAGAGACACTAGCAACATTGGGCACAGGAGACACATGATGAAGACAAAGAAACTCCCATATGGTGAGTATATTCAATGTTACATTATGAGATCAAGTTTGCCAATGGTTTATAAAAGGTTGGTCGAACGTTTCTCACGTGAAATTTATTTGGACTAAAAGATTTGATGATTTGATTTGATTTGATTTATTCTGTTTAACGCCACTTTCAGCAATATTTCAGCTATATCATGGCGACCAGTTTTAGTGGTGGAAGAAGCTGGAGTACCCGGAGAGAACCACCGACCATGGACAAGCAACTGGTAAACTTTATCACTTGCGATTGCGAGTCGAGTGCACCCTTTTTATAAGTGGACTAAAAGACATTTCTCTACAAGGCCCAATGAAAAAGGCCAGATAGACAAACAGTGATCTACAAAATACTACACAGAGAAATGAGGATTTAGTTCCTGTTCCACCAGGAGCATCCGTCGTGTTACTTTTGTTACTGTGTATTGGCAGTTGACATTTCTATCCACTTTATTTCTTTATTGGCATGTTGTCTGAGTGAATAGGACATATTTCATTCTATCTCTGGAGAATAGAAGAAGTTTTATGCCATTTATTTTCATGTCTGACATGCGTTTTCATAATTTACACAAAATATTTGGTCAGTTTTATGTTATAATCAGCAATCTAAAACAAATTGTGTAAACAGACTATAGTAAAGACACCATTACTCTACACTGTCAAGTGAAATACCCCGGGTCAGTACACTGTGTCAACAACACACTCATAATATACTCATCTCTAACTAAAATAACAATTTCCTGTGTAAATTTCAATATTGAGACATTTTTGTTTGTTTTTATAAAGATTCAATCCATTATACAAACATTAGATGAAAACTTGATATTGTTCTCCAATAATCTGACAGATTAAATATGGATCTTTATTGATGTGAAATGAAAGCATATCAATTATAGGGTGCCACAGACGTATAATGGACTATTACTGTAAAATAACAATGCACGCTTAATAACGCACGGAGACTCGATAAAGACTGGTGCACCTGTACACTATACACACAATTGTGCTAATTAAAATTGTCAAGTATTGCTCCGGGACACTCGAGATTTTTAAAGGTTTGCGTGAATGCATAAATTATTGATAAAAAGAGGAATTTTGTAATGCCATATAATATAGCATTTTAACAGTGCATACAACCCAGAAACCTATATAAAGGAGTTCCAATTAAAAGTGGATGTCGTTCCTGCTGCAAATTACATGTATGCGGGGGAAATCTAAAGCATTGGTGTAATTTTTCCGCTACAACACACTATTTTATTTTTGACATTTTATTAATATTTAGTAAGAGTGATTGTTGTTAAAAGTCAACTCAGCAATTTTTCAGCTATATAATGGCGAAAACAAGTGAATTTTCAATGATGATGATGATGAGGTCCGCTTTGTACTAGACCAACACGCTTAGTTGAATTTTTATAGTGCCAGCTCACTGAAACAACAGTCCGCGGACATGTCGCCCCATTCGGACACATTATCCTGATTCCGAGCCAACCAATATATGCTCTTTCTCCTTAATGCTGCGTGCTTAGCGGAGAAGCAACAAATACTAATTTTATAGTCTTTGGTTTGACCCGATTGGGGCTCGAACCCACGATCTACCGCACTCGAGGTGAGCAAGCTAACCATTACACCACCGATGCGGTTGCCTAATATTGATAGAGGGGCCGTCGTGATCGTATGGTAGTTGGATCAATCGGTGCCTATCACCACTGAAGTTGTGAGTTAGAATCCTGCTCATGGCGAGGTGTACTCGATACAACATTATGTGATAAAGTTTGTCAGTGATTTGCGGCATGTCGGTGGTTTTCTCCGGGTCCTCCGGTTTCCTCCACCAATAAAACTGACCGCCACGATATAACTGTAATATTGTTGAAAGTGGCATTAAACACCATAACCCTAACCCCCTAATATTGATAATGAAATAAATTCTATTTTTCTAAAATTGAATTAAACACAAATTATTCAATGAAACCCACTTTTATTGTAGGAGGTAAAATAACAGACGCACGATTTTTTCATGGTAGTTCGATATCTTAATAGCGTGAATAAAAAAAAATGTGGTACAAAATATATTTCATTGTGAAATTTAAAATAATGGTAATAAAATGAAATTATATTTTTATGTTACATCAATATTGTAATTCAATCACTTGGAAGCCTGAGCCAATATGACATATGTTAACAGGCAGAATAAGACAATAAAGAAATAGAAAAAAATACACGGCGCTGTATAGTCTGTTTATCGTTTGCTGTCAATGTGGCGAAGCTTAGTTTGGCAATATAAACACCGACGAATTTACCTTTTTTTTTCCTTTACCTACAGAATCAATCTGAGAATGAGATGTTCGGGAACAGTTTTCCTATTGTGTTGACAGCATCGGTGACGTAATGGTTAACGTGCTCGCCTCGAGTGCGGTAGATCGTGGGTTTGGGATAATGTCATTACTCCGACACTCAATACTCCGACAGTTATTACTCCGACAATCATTACTCCGACACTCAATACTCCGACAGTCATTACTCCGACAATCATTACTCCGACTCTTAATACTTCGACAGTGACCGATAGTCTTTGCAATTCTGGCGCTTTTAGCAATCCAAATGCAGTACGGGACTGCCCATTTAACTTGAAAGGGGCATGGTTTTTATCCCGGAGTCGGAAGTTTTTATCGTATGCAGCGCTATTGTTTTTAAAGCTTTTCAGCGCGGCCCAACAAAATATTTTTTTACAAAAGAAAATATTATTTCATGTAGATCTAATAAAAATGCTTTCTCTGATTAGTTTGTTTCTTCGATTCCCGTCATATTTTCTTCAAAATTCAGGATATCAAGTCATCTCATAGTTGAGCGACACCTACCTACCATGGCATCAGATGCGTACGGAATTGGGTTTGTTGAAGAGACCTGTACTACCCGCGACCAATACTACGGGTGCATTGCAACAGTTTCAGACAGAAATTGCTTCACTCGCATTCGGTCGAACTCATTGGGCTCGTAATTGTGTGTGTTTTTCCCCCCTTTAAATTGTTGTCTGTGCTCCCCGGGTTTGTATATAAAAGGCCAAAATTGGATTTGGATTTTTGTTGTTGTTGTTATTTTCCTTCACTTCTTTATTGACTCCGCATAGGACACTTGTAAACACACATAAATTTAACAAATGTGCCAAGTTTGGTAGTTTTCTGTTGGGTGTTTCTCGTGTTATTCAAAATTTGTTGTAAAGCACCATACCAAGAGGATATCCAGTTTTCATATAATTTTCTGGACTGTGTGTATGCATCCTTCAACAAGGGAAAAGTGTCCAAAGTTTCTAATAAAAAAAATCCCATATTTCAGAGCAATATAGTAAAACATGTTAAATGGTATGGTCAAAAACATATGTCCTAAGCGACGTCGCTAAGTAAACATTGACGCGCAGGAGCACTGAAAACATAGTTCATCTAAAATTTCGACCACATCTTTTATTTTCGTCAATGAAATAAATATAATAATCAATTGCACGTCGTGAATATTGAATATATGATCATTCGTGCCGAAACGCATTCAGATTAAACTCGTGCGCGTAGCAAGTTCCGCACACTCGTTTAATCTGATGCGTTTTGCGGCACTCGTGATCATATTTTCAATATCCACTCCGTGCAATTATCCTATAGTTGTTTGGAGTTGCGATTAGATAGGATATGATGATACAGTCCGGGATGCATGGTCGGAGTATTAATGAGTGTCGGAGTAATGACTGTCGGGGTTATGAGTGTCGGAAAAATAACTGTCGGAGTTATGACTGTCGGAGTAATGACTGTCGGAGTAATGAGACGACCCCGTGGGTTTGAGCCCCGGTCGGGTCAAACCAAAGACTATAAACTTGGTATTTGTTGCTTCTCCGCTAAGCATGCAGCATTAACAGGAGAAATAGCAAAGACTGGTTGGCTTGGAATCAGCATAATGTGTCCGAGTGGAGCGACATGTCTACCCGCGGACTGTTGTTTCAGTGAACGAGCCGATTATAAAAATCCAACTAAGCGTGTTGGTCTAGTACAAAGCAGACCATCATCATCTCATTGAAATTAACTTGTTCTCGCCATGATATAGCTGAAAAATTGCTGAATTGGCGTGAAAGTTAATATTTACCTCGAAAGTGAGTATAAAACGCGTATTTTCGTTGTTTTTTTTGTGTGTGTGTGCAACTTATCTCCCAGCATCATTAATTATGCATGTCCCAATTTACGAACTACAGGCGCAATTCCTTCAATTCCATCCAACGGTCATGTTGATGGCATATATATATGTTAATTCTTGTGTAATTATATTTTGCCAAAGCTTCTTTCCTGTTTCTTTTCCTTAGTAGAATCAGTTCAAATTCTCGTACGACCGCGTGCAGGTTGTCCATCGGCAGACATGTTTGTCCTACAGACAGGAATTTATGTTCTAGATATGTTTTCATGAAAATAAGAGAGACTGGATGGACCTTTTACTTGATAATTAGTATTAATTTATGTCTTAAAGTACACATTGTAAAAATAAATATGTGGACAAAAAAATCACCAAAATCAACGACATTATAAATACCTTTAATATGAATTAGATGGATAATTAATATGCAATTGTACCTAAAGAATGACATACAGATAATATTATAACAATGGCCTGGGAATAAAATAATTGAGTTCTGCAAAGTTGAGCATAGATACTTTACAAAATTATGTTGATGTGTAAACATTAAATTGCATAAAGTAATTTACCAATATAATGTTCTTTGTTAAAACCAATGAATTTGTCCCCTGGGATTACATGATGATATAACAACATTCTCTTGTATTTTTAATTTTAAAACAGATATTCTGATAACAAGATGGTTATATTATCCGTTTGATAAATGCACATTTTTTTTGTTCTAGCTATTCTGTAGTATAAAACTATTAGAAAGAAACCACAAAAATGTTCTGTTTGTAACAAATAAATACATAGATATCTAATTTATCAGGCACAACACATTTCTGGAATAGCCATCATCTGGCACATTCATAGTCAAGTTTGGAAAGTCAAATAATTTAAAAATGTTGGGAAACCTGAGGGCCTAAACAAATAGGGTAGTCAAATTCGGCTAAGGTTGCCTTTTGTCTGAGGGAGATTGACTTTAGTATATAATATAGATAAAACTGAACATAAGTTGTGCAAAGCAACTATTAAATCAATCAATCAATCAATTCATGAAATAAACAGAGCTGTTTGATCATTTCCTTCATGAATAAAGCCATTTAATTACAAAAATATATTTGCTACCACCCTCCAAAATCTATATATCTCATGGATGAATACTCATGTATCAGAAAAATGCATAATACTGTATCCATGAGTTTATATGCATTAAATGTATATTTTGATAGATCTTTTGTATATGGTGCTAAAAAGGTGAAACGAATTTAACAAACAAAAACGAAAAAACAGATAAGCTATATTCAAATACCTCCTTAGTTTTCACATGAAAATAATGTGGGAAAGTCAATTTTTTAAACAATAATAAACTTTAAATGTTTAAAATGGACCATAATTTTGATTTATGTCACCAATATGAAAATAATGTAAGATCTTAGTGTTGTGTTTAATAACATACGAAAAATCTGTTACACTTTCTTCAAGAGTCTACCTAACCTTTTAAAAAGGTGTTCCACTGAAGCTTTTATTGTACTCTTACTGTAAAAATGATGTCTAATTGGGAATTTATTGGTATTTAAACAGATAATTGAGGTTATAAAGACATTAAATATCCTATTAAAGGTAAATATATGATAGGTAATAAAGACACTTTGTCAACTAATGCTATTTGTAGTGAATAACACCAAAATCTGAAAAGGGAGATAACCATGATTTTATAGTTTCTGTTTAATTCAAAGAATTCACAATAGCTGAAATTTTCTCTCAATATGAAAAACGAAAAATAAAAATCTAGAATGAACAAAACATAATATTCTCTTTATTTTTATATGGTGAGAATTTAAAGATTAAATCATAGAAAGGCGTGAAATTGGCTAGAAAATGTCCTTAAAGGGATATTAAAGCTCATCTTGGTAATTTTTTGTATCTCATGAAAACTTGCAATTGATTCAATAAATGATATTTGTGAAACATTAACCCGGTTTTTATCAATGAAACTTTGTAAAAGTGACATAATTCGTTGATAATTCTGTCATATCTTGCGGTTTTTCCAATAATTGAATTTTTGCTTCCTGGACAAAAGTGATATTTTAACGATATTAGGGATTATATGGGTGTACAAAGCATTTTTGGATTGTTTTTACAATTAAATTGAAAAGAAACCTTCGTCGCGAGTTGAAAAAATATATGTTAAAACGAGCTTTAAGATATCGAAAAAGGTGATGTTCAACACCAAAAACTAATATGGAAGATAGGCGCTTGTGGTGTGAAATTACCCCCTCCCCATTTTATTTAACTTTTTATTTACATATATTTATTTTCAATAAAATTTCTTGGTTATTTCATCTCTTTTTTTTTAAATTTTATTTAATGTGTTTGTGCCCATATCCATACAATATTATGGTAATGGCAGCTAACTCTAAGAGTAGAGGCTAGGGTCTGCACAGAAGATTTGCTTTGTTCTAATAGACATGTAAACATATTTCACAAAAATCAGCTGCTTTCCAAATTTTGCAGAAAAGCTGTGGATACATGTGCATTTTGTAGATGTTTTTAAGCAAATCATTATTATGTAGCTAGTATAAAAACCAGCCCATTCTGTCTTAAAATGGAACAAATTTGACTACTTGAATAACATTTCATTTTCAGTAATGCTGGAGTTATCATCTTCGATGAAATGAGGGGCTGTCAGATATAATTTAGAGCTGATACATCCAAGAATCTTACCACCAAATAACTATAGGCTTACATTGGTCCTGTAAAATTGCTTGTATGAAAATATGCCAAAATATGACTACCCGTACATTGCATTTAATATCAACATGTACGAAAATGTGGACCTATTTATATTCTTAGAAAGGGCAACCATGAATGAAGGTCTGAAAGTGTCTTCACCAGCCAAGTGTTATGCCCCCCACCCCCTTTCCCATCCTCAGATTAGTGATGATGGTCTGGAAGTTGTTTGATATTATTCTATAAGGAAACTACACAAAGATGATCTGACTAATCTAGTTTGCCTCACTCAGATTAACACATAATGTGGTATAATGTATGACAGATAATTAATGACAGACATCAATTAATAGCTCATATGGCCCATGATTATAGGAGCGAAACAGTCAAGCTGAACAATATATTTGCAGACAGAAACCTAATATTTAGTATAGTAATTTGATAGATAACACTGACAGCCATTATTATGTAATCAAATATTCTGAAATATCTGATTCAGATGACATTATGTAATTTTTCTTTCTTCCTTGCTTCAATAAATTTCATGGAAATCGATGTAATTAGCACATTGTTTTATAAAGCTGTTATTTTATTTTGAATAGCATCTCCAATTTTGATTGGATGGATATAACTCAAATTGTCAGTATATATTGAAGTTTTATGAGATGCTGATATTAACACATTTAGTTCTCTGTGGATTTATTAAATAGGCTTCGTGAATTTCACTGATATTTTAATAATTAAAATCAAAATCAATACAATTTTTGTTTTATTTGTTTTTTTATAAATAGAATATGATGGTTAAATTCTGAATGCTTTATTTTGTCATTTAATTTCAGTGAAAAAGTAAGGGGTACCATAGGCGGATCCAGTCACCCAGGGGCTGGGCATCCCCTTTTATGAGCTAAGATATAGACTGATAAAACAGAATATTTCTAATCTCGTCATTGTCATTTGTCTTTTTTCCATGTTTTGTAATTGTCGCTTGGAATTACGGCCAGGTTTCTTTTTTTCTTAAAACAGATTGTTTTGATACCCCCCCTTATGGAAATGTCTGGATCCATCTCTTGATACAAAGGGCAGACACATATTTCAGACAGAATATTAAGGGGGTAGGGACACATACTTCAGACAATGCGATATAATAAATGAATTCACATGTATTAGACAATGTAACTATATATATATTCACGAGTTTCATTCCAATTCTTTCTTTTTTTCATATTGCACTATATATTCATGAGTGTAATTTTCAATTCTTTCTTTTTTCATTTTGCAACAGATGTAATAAGTTTTAAAGGCAAGGAAAATAATCGGTGTTTCACAGCTACATATAAAATGTCCTTAATTTACACACACATATAGTACTAATTAAATACACTAGAATTGAAACCTTGCAATTTCATACTGAAATTCACAATTAGTTAGTGAAGATTTATTGATAATAATATTTACCTTTATAAAACATCAATTTCATCCTTATATATATTGTACAGATATATACACTGATCACATGTACCTGGAAAGGTAAATCACATACAGGTAATAATCAGCTTCATCAACATCCAGGTAAAAAGCAGATGATCCAGGTAAATAATTTGTTTGTCATTTCAGGTGAGACATAAGCACTGTTTGATTGAGCCTGAAAACTAATGTAAGCTTGTCAACACATAATAAAATCAATAAACATTTGTTCAAGCTTTCTTTAAACACCCTTATTATTTTCATGTAGAATTGCATCTGTCTCCAACATGAATGAATGAAAAGGTATTGACAGGTATGATTAACCAATCAGATGTGTTTAAAATGATACCTGGTTTTAATGGTGGGAAAAGTTTTACACACAAACCTGTCAATTGTTGTAACAAGCTTCAGAAATGACCAGCATGTGGATTATGGTTAAGGTATGGTGTTTAACGCCATTTTCAACAATATTTCAGAACAGCAAATTATTTTTCTCTTGTGGATTTTTTAGGGGATTTTTTCTGATTATTTCAATAATAATAATAATAATAATAATAATAATAATAATAATAATTAAAATGTTAGTAGTTTTTATACTACATTGTACCATCATAAATAAGACATATAGGTTTATAGAAAAGCACCAAGTTGTTTAAAATAGAATGTATTCAAATTTGGAATAATTATTAATTATTAAGCTATTTTTTTACCCTGTTAGTCCAATGAATAAAAATCCTGTGGGACCCATGGGACATTCTACATAAAAGCGTGTGCACTGCAAAAGGCATTTTACAAAAATCTTGTGAATTAAATTTCATCAAATGGGCACACAAGCTTATCAGTAATTTGTTTAATAGGGTAAAACAATTAATTACCTTATAAATGATATTTCCAAATCTGAATACTATCATACATAATAAGACAACAATAACTGGCTTGGTTTGGTTTGGTATGTGGTGTTTAACGCCACTTTGAACAATATTTCAGTTATATCGTGGAGGAAACCGGAGTACCCTGAGAAAACCACCGACCTGTCGAAAGTCACTGACAAACTTTATCACATAATGGTGTATCTACAATAACTGGCCAATAAGAAATGACCTCATATCATATAGGAGAAATTTTGTTTATTGTTGTTCTTCAATGATATCCAATTCAACTACATAAATTGAATGCATTTCTCCAAATCTAATCATACAAAAGATATGTACATAGTAGTCTACCTCTTATAAGGCCACTTCCATCAAAGGTCATCTCTCTTATCAGGTCAGATTTCAGGTGTACTGAGACAGTAAAATACTACGAAATCATCCTCCACAAGAGAGATCTCTTCTCTTATAAGACAACATTTTTCATTGCAGAAGTGGTAGCCTTATAAGAGGAATACTTCTGCATTGTTAACTACAACATAGTTTTAGTATAAGTATCATATCAAGGGGACATAACCATCTGTGATAAAAAACAATAATAGAACTATCATATCAAGGGGACATAACCATCTGTGATAAAAAAAAATAGAACTATCATATCAAGGGGACATAGCCATTTGAGACCAACAAGTATAAAGTATCATATCAAGGGGACATAACCATCTGTGATAAAAAAAAATATAACTATCATATCAAGGGGACATAACCATCTGTGATAAAAAAAAAATAGAACTATCATATCAAGGGGACATAACCATCTGTGATCAACAAGTATAAAGTATCATATCAAGGGGACATAACCATTTGTGATCAACAAGTATAAAGTATCATATCAAGGGGACATAACCATCTGTGATAAAAAAAAATAGAACTATCATATCAAGGGGACATAACCATCTGTGATCAACATGTATAAAGTATCATATCAAGAGGACATAACCATCTGTGATATAAAAAAATAATAGAACTATCATATCAAGGGGACATAACCATCTGTGATAAAAAAAAATTAGAACTATCATATCAAGGGGACATAACCATTTGTGATCAACAAGTATAAAGTATCATATCAAGGGGACATAACCATTTGATAAAAAAAAATAGAACTATCATATCAAGGGGACATAACCATCTGTGATAGAAAAAAATGAACTATCATATCAAGGGACATAACCATTTGTGATCAACAAGTATAAAGTATCATATCAAGGGGACATAACCATGTGAGTGATAAAAAAATTAGAACTATCATATCAAGGGGACATAACCATCTGTGATAAAAAAAAACTAGAACTAACATATCAAGGGGACATAACCATGTGATAAAAAAAAACTAGAACTATCATATCAAGGGGACATAACCATCTGTGATAAAAAAAATTAGAACTATAATATCAAGGGGACATAACCATTTGTTATCAATAAGTATAAAGTATCATATCAAGGGGACATAACCATGTGATAAAAAAAATAGAACTATCATATCAAGGGGACACAACCATCTGTGATAAAAAAAATAATAGAACTATCATATCAAGGGGACATAACCATTTGTGATCAACAAGTATAAAGTATCATATCAAGGGGACATAACCATGTGATAAAAAAAAACTAGAACTATCATATCAAGGGGACATAACCATCTGTGATCAACAAGTATAAAGTATCATATCAAGGGGACATAACCATGTGATAAAATAAATAGAACTATCATATCAAGGGGACATAACCATCTGTGTTAAAAAAAAAATAAAACTATCATATCAAGAGGACACAACCATTAGTGATCAACAAATATAAAGTCTCATATCAAGGGGACATAACCATCTGTGATAAAAAAAAAATAGAACCATTATATCAAGGGGACATAACCATTTGTGATCAACAAATACATCCATGAAAAATCCACCACATGTGGCAAAAATGTCACATGAGGTGCCATAAAGTGGCACAGGAATAGGGGTAACAAACCCTATTTCCTCCCACAGTTTACTAATTCTAAAGATTAAAAACAAAAAGATAGACATACAGAGTATAAAATGGAATGTAGACAACTAGACAGACAAAGACGTCAATTCAGGTGGAAAAGAAATTGAGAGAATTTAAGGGGAAGTAACCCTTTTGTCAACATTTCAAGAAAAATCTATCACATCATTTATTGGTGGGTTAAAATAGTGACTGAAAAACTTACAATATAAATTGATCAATAGTAATGTGTTAATGAAAGATTGTTAAAAAAACAATGCAGGGTTAGGGTTATGGTGTTTAATGCCACAATATTTCTGTTATATCGTGGTGGTCAGTTTTAAGAAAACCAGAGTACCAGGAGAAAACAACTGACCTGTCACAAGTCACTGACAAACTTTATCACATAATGTTGTATCAAGTACACATTGCCATGAGTGGGATTCCAACTCACAACTTCAGCACTGATTACACAGGTAGTTGTATATTAAAAAAATGTGATCCCTAGTCATCCCTAAGGAAAAATTTTCAGATATTTGGAACAGTTGTGCCAAAAAAACTCCTTCAGCCAGGTACTACCTTAAAAAGCCATCATTTCATTATGAAAACACTTCAGGATGGCTAAAATACAGGTCAAGCTTGATATTCCGGTATCTAACTTTTATCTCTCCAAAGTAATGCGCTATAAGTATTTGTAAAATGATATTTTTCTCTGTTTCCAGATATCATTGTACCGGTATGTTTCTGATATCAGATTTGACTAAAATGATGTTTTTATTGATTTTATGACACAATCTCAAGTTCACAATATCCAATTTGATCTAAACCTACCAAATTACAAGCTCTGTTATCATCCAGAGTTATGTTCCCCTTAATTATGGGTAAAATGATGGTTTTATTGCTTTCTGAGTATTATCTTAACCCTAGTTTTAATTTAGAATTTTAAAACTAGCTTTAAATGGATAATATGCATGTTGTTGTCTATTGTGATACCCGTTTGATGGTCCTCTTCCAAAATTGGGTCTAATGAACTTGCCCTTCATTCAAGATTGCCCCCAGGCTTTTGATTGGTTGAATATTGGAAATCTTTGGCCATCTTCTTCAGAACCTCTTAATGGAATGAAACCATAGTTGGGTGGTTTCTTCGAAAGCTGTGTCTGTTGACCCCATGCATTTTTCAACATGGCCAATACATAGTAATACTGTTAAACAAATGATGCAGTAAAATCTCTGGTGAGTGACTACATTTATTTATAGGATAAAGAACTATTAATGATTCAGACACTCTTACACATGCTGCTTTCCACTGGACGGTGTAGGTGTATGGTGTTTAACGCCACTATCAACAATATTTCAGTTCTATCATGGCGGTCAGTTTTATTGGTGGAGGAAACCAGAGAAAACCACTGACCTACTGTATGTTACTGACAAACTTTAACATACAATGTTGTATCGAGTACACCTCACCTGAGCAGGATTCGAACTCATGATAGTGGTGATATGCACTGATTGCATAGGTAGTTGTAAATCCATCTACCATACAATTGAGATGACCCCCACTAGAACTTTGGGTCTTCCATTAACATGTAAATACAATGTAACAAAGTTGATAACAGTGTTTAACATGGATGGGTCTGTGGTAATCTAACAAATAAAATTCCAAAGAAATTAAAATAGGAGTCATACATCAGTAGTTTATTAGAAGAGATGTAATGACTGCTTGACTGTTGGTTATCGCCAAATGAGCAATTTTTCAGCTATGGTATGGTGAGAGCAAGTTTGATGAGACGATGATGTCCGCTTTGTACTAGACAAACAAGCTTAGACTTGTAGCTTTTTTAACAGTCTGCTGGTAGGCATGTCGCTCCACTCACTCTTTTTCCGATTCATCCCGTCTTTGTTTTTACTCCTTAGTGTTGTGTGCTTAATAGAGAAGAAGCAACAAATATTAATTTTTTAGTCTTTGGTTTTGCCTCACTTAGGCATAAACCCACAATCTACCACACTCAAGGTGACCATGCTAACCATTACAACACCAATACTGTTGAGATGTAGTGAAGTTTGGTTAACTCTATCATGTGTTGTAAGTGAAGTTGTGGAGTAATAATAGTGTAGTGATGATGATCACAACAGGAAAGACGACAAAAAAAACAACAATTTGAGATCTCTATACGCTAGTTCTGCTAGACAGGCAACACACAAAATGATAGCCATCTTGGACAACCTTTGTTTCTGAATTAAAAACATGCAAGAACACTGCAGTAACATTAAACAATTTGGATATTCAAAGATTATACATGTAGGTCATTTCTAAAAAAAAAATTGATGTGTTCAAAGAAAAAGAAACATGGTTCTGTAGCATTCAAGGTAAAATGGTAATATACAAGCAGCTTATATTCTGATAATCAGGACAAACAAAATATGAACTATTATTTACTAAAATATATAATTTATTGGAATGTTTGTACAAAATTGTATATATATATATACAAATTATAGTATAAAAACTAAATACATACATACATACATACATGTACAAAATAAAACCACACAGATATGTCAAATATTAAAAAAAAACAATAAGAAAATCTATGATAAAAAGTTTTAAACACATTGTCAAAACAAGATTGCATTCAAGTAGAGACTGTATTTTTTTGAGGGGGGAGGGGAGGGGATGATGGTGGTTATACATATGTATTTATTTAAATTTACAAATAAAATTGATATGTATTTGCATATGTCTTCATTTTGATTACTAGTAATATAAAGATAAAAAAAACTCTCACTTCCTCCATTTCCACTGTCGCTATTTAGCAAATATATTATCACTGAAAATGTAGATATCTAATTTAGTGCACATGACACATTTCTTGAATAACCTTCATCTGTTACAGAATAACCTTCATCTGTTACACTCAGAATAACCTTCATCTGTTACACTCAGAATAACCTTCATCTGTTACACTCAGAATAACCTTCATCTGTTACACTCAGAATAACCTTCATCTGTTACAGAATAACCTTCATCTGTTATACTCAGAATAACCTTCATCTGTTACACTCAGAATAACCTTCATCTGTTACACTCAGAATAACCTTCATCTGTTGCACAATAACCTTCATCTGTTATACTCAGAATAACCTTCATCTGTTATACTCAGAATAACCTTCATCTGTTACACTCAGAATAACCTTCATCTGTTACACTCAGAATAACCTTCATCTGTTACAGAATAACCTTCATCTGTTACACTCAGAATAACCTTCATCTGTTACAGAATAACCTTCATCTGTTACACTCAGAATAACCTTCATCTGTTACACTAATACTCAAAATATTGGAAAGCTATTTATGTCTGGTAAGACATTAAGTGGGGTTGAAGAATAAAAATTGCTAAAAATAAGATCAATATAAAAATTGAGATCATCATAATTGATTATATGACAATTGATGTTTAACACCACTTTCATCAGTATTTCAGTTATATTGCTATAGTCTGTTTTATTGGTGGAGAAAATCGGAGTAACTGTAGAAAACCAGCAACCTGCTGAAAGTAAACAACAAACTTTATCACATAAAGTCATATCGAGTACAGGTTCTCGTAGACTGGAACCAAACTCATAAGAGTAGGGATAATCGATAGGTGGGAACATGGCCTACCTTAAGCTTATTGGACTAATTACTCCCATTTGGGCCCCACTCTGGAGTTTTCTACTCACAACTGTTCAATTACACGCAACAACACATTGCAGGTTTTACTGAGAACAATTGCGCCCCACACCTCCTAAGGCCGGCCCTGGGTGGGATGCCTGTTTAACTACTATACCTCATTTAAACATCATACAGACAATAATTTAGAATATATAGGAGTATTTAAAAATACATTGAAAAAAAGGGCTTCTATATTTTGATTTACCCCCTTAAATGTCTCGGGACTCAGCACTTTATGTGTAGTCTAATTGGTACACAATACATTCTATAAAAAAATAATATACAGGATTTCAAATTATGCAAAGAAAAAATAACAACCTAAAATTGTCAAAGAGAAGAACCTTTGTCAAGATAACTGCTCTTCCCACTTTCTGTAGCAATAAGTTAATTTTCACTATGATTATGTCTCGGCATTGTTTAGTGATGCATCTTATATCGTAGCATAAGAAATTTTTTAAGATGATATAAAACGATTACAGTTGAAAACTTCTTAACATTGATAGCTAGCAAAACATATTTCATTTAAATAATTTCAACTACAGTCAAAACTGCTTTAGTGACAACCTCTATTAAGCATTCACTTGCATTATGTGACCATAATGTTAATCTCCATTCACAATGCATTTAAATTAAACCTGTCTTTAGAGGCCACCTATCTAAAGTAACCCTATTTCAATGTTCCATTGGAAGGTCACTTAAGATAAGTTAGACTGAAGTTAAATATTTACCCAATTCCAATCATAATATCACATGGCAAGACATTAACATTAACAGTTAACAGTCATCATTAACACAAATATATCCATTAACTGAATTAACGATCTACTTCCTCTTTTATTTTTAATCCTCCATAATGACATGAATTACTTAGATGTCAATCAAAATTATCTCATAAAATAGTAAATATCTACAACACAACATATTCAAGAAGGACAACTCCAGGCATGTTTTTTTTGGTCCTAAATATCTCAAACCTTATCTTTTTTTTTCAACATTTCACACCATTTAAAAAAAAACTGACAAATTTAAGATGTGGATGAAGAACATACAGAAATAAAAAACAAAGATGTCCAACATTATGATGTTACATAAATGCCCAGATTAATGGTAATATTTCCAAGTGAAATAAAAACCAGTGTTTCACTCGGAGAAATAAAAACATTTATTTCACAGTGACATCACAGTCTCAACATTTTCACATTCAAAATTATCAGTGAGCGTTCGGTAGTGAAAAACAAGTTCCGTTTTAAATGACTTACAGTGAAAATATTATTATTTGTGACGATCTAATTCTTGTGGATTTCATGGTTCACTGATTCCAAGGAAATAAAAATCCAACGAAGTACAACATTTTAATTGATTTGGTACTTGCAGTGTTTGATATCACAAATTCAAGAACCTTCATATTACTGCATTTTGCATAAACCACGAAAATTGGTACCCACAAATAAAAGTACATTCACAGTATTACGACAAACAAAGATGAAGAATCTATGTAATGATAAGTATAACGACTCCTGCATTCTGAATATTAAAAAAAAAATCACTCGTAACCGAATGACGACGGCATTGCTTGGTTATTCATGATTTATTTTCTTTATCCCAAATGCAAGAGTAAATACTGTCATAACATACAGCACTATATATCACAGACTTTTCTACAATAAACTTTGATCAATTCAGCAGTATACGGTAAATATCAAAGTTTCCTAAAAATAGACCATTGTCAATGTCTTGTATGGAAACTGTTGATTATTGATGTTGATTCTATTTATAGCAAATAATCTGTCAAAGCTGAACTGTTATTACATCACATCTATATTTAGAACACTCTTTACGTATATAAAGTATATACAGATATATCTTCGTTACTTGTAGAGGAAATTTTTCCTGAGACATATTCATATGTTCAATACAATAGTTCCATTATTGCAGCAAATCTGAAAATAAAATAAAATATGCTGGTAATTTTAATAACAACACTGCTTTAATTGAAAATTTATATTTTATTATGTCTTTTGCACATTGCCGATTTAATTCTTAAATTATACATTTTTTTTTGCTGGAGTTATTTCCCTTTTGATGTGAAAAATGGTACCCATTCTTGCAATAGTAACGGAAAGAACAAAGATTTTGAGTATAATGTTCTTATAATTTGCAGGGACATCTGAACCTTGTGAAATATCAACGGTGAGTTTTATAGTAAAAAGAAAATTCACAAGTTGTTTTATCATTAAAGTTGTATACATTGAAATTTTCATGAAAAGGAATCCTTTTGCCAGCAATCAGGGAAAATTCACTCCAATAAATATGAATAAAATCACATAATATTTTAGAATCAAGTTGGATTGGTGCAAATGGCCTATTTTAACAACTACATTGATTTAATTGAAGAATTTCTCATTTCAGTTGACATTTGATGGAGTTAACTTCAAAGCAAGTTACAAGTTATACTGGTAGATGATTATACCTTTATATCATTTGAAGGAAGATCTTCACATTTTGTCAATATTTCAAATTAAACCACAATAATATCAGATACATATTATATTTTTCTGATAAAAAAAAGGGGAAAAAAAGACTGATCAAGGGGACATAATTACTGTCATCATTTGATAAAAGTTTGATATACCGAAGTTGATGGATAAGATGGGAAAATTTTGCCTTGTAATGTGCCATCAAGAAACCACTCCTAACAAGTTATTTCTCATTATGAGTTTCTGTAAGTTGTACTTTTATGTGTAAGGAGTGTAGCATTCTCCAAACATCAGGCAATCGTTCATGTTCCATCCTCAGGACAATTTGTGTAAATCATTCATCCCACACAGACAGTGGACACTCGTTTCCGAGAGGTTTAACTTTGCAGCAGAGAAACTAGGTCCTAATTCTACATCTTGTGATTTATGCAGGGTTAGTGGTGGTACTATGGAAATTATTTCAGGAGGTCTTACCTTGCAACAGAGAAATTGTCCTATTTCTGTACCCAATGATTTATGCAGGGTTAACAGTGGTACCATGGAATTGTATACAATTCTTGATATTTCTTTATAATTCTATTAAAATTAGACTTACTAGTTATGGTAATACTTACATGTTTTTCTTGTTGTCATATATTGTTTATAACTGAAAATAAAATTTAAAAAATCGTTATGTCTATAAATCTGAGTATTTAATATTATCAATATCAGTCTTAACCAATAAAATGCACTATAATGTAAAACTATCAAGGATTATTGTTTTCAACAGAATTTCTTTTTTATGCAAATGATCATTGATGGTCATTTACTTATTTTTCTTGTCAATTTTGAAGCCCGAATTTTGTTTTGTGCTTCACATTGATAAAATTAAAATTAGTTTTGTTTAGTTCTCGTCAATATTCATGATTGATCATTGTTCATTTTCTTTATATCACATGTTCATCTCTCATAAGATAATGATGCATGATTTTCCTGTATCAAGGGCTCACTATAACAAAGTATAGAGAGGCTGAAACAGAAAATTTGTTTTAAAGTGGCTTTGCACCATTAAGGTTTGATTATAATTAACTTTATGCTGTAAATACAAAATAATAAAAGTTATAGCTGGTATCAGGGATTCCCTTAAGCGCTTCTCCGTGGCTAGTAAAATTATGGACGGGCCAGTTAAAATGAATACTGAGTGGTCCGTCTGGCCAGTGCACATTCTCGGGCCAGTCGGGCCAGCATTTTTCAACCGGCATTCCCCTACGCTCGTTTGTTTTTATTCCATTAGAAACGTACTTCCTTGTTGTGACAAAAATCGAAAGACTGAAATAATAACCAATCAAATCTTTCATTTTTTAGTCGTAATTTTCCGTTTCGCTGTGTCATTATTCGGAGACTGCCGATCTCGTCGTAATCGGTAATTTTCGTAAGAAAATAACATGCTGACAACTTTGTAGGATCATGAAAAAGGGAACGTTTCCTGACAAATTTTAAACAAAAGTGCCCCGTGGAGCCTTCAAATGAGGGAAGAAAGATTAAAAGGCAGAAATATGAAACGGAAAAAAGAAAAAGAGACTTTATTCCGTCTTGGACCACCACGTATACGTGATTAGAAAATGGATCGAACGGTTTTAATTATTTACGGATGCCACTAGTGGAGCAGGAACTGCTTATCCTTCCGGAGAAAATGAGTTCACCCAAGGTTTTAATGGGGTTCATATTGCTCGATCTTTAGTTTCCTGTTTATTGAGGGGGGCAAATATTTCTCGGGCCAGTGGAATTTTGAAGGGGCCAGTTGTTCAAAAAAAATATTCTTAAGTCGACCCCTGCTGGTATCATGTTTTATTTAATCCATTAAAGATCAATTGATTTATATTACAATAAGGTATAATAGGGTTTGTTTTATGGTATTTAATGCCACTTTCAACAATATTTCAGTCATATCGTGGCGGTCAGTTTTATTGGTTGAGGTAAACGGAGTACCCGTAGAAAACCTCTGACCTGCCGCAAGTCACTGACAAACTTTATCACATAATGTATCGAGTACACCTAGCCATGAGCGGGATTTGAACTCACAACGTTAGTGGTGATAGGCACTGATTACATAGGTAGTTGTAAATCCAACTATCATACGATCACGACCACAAAGGCCCCTGTAAGGTGGAATATAAAATGATCTTTTATCACAATTTTATGTACTCAATATCTATTACTTCACTTATATTATATTAACAATTTATTTTCAATACTCACTTTGAATAAAAATAACCCAGAGCAAATATAAGTACGACTACTATCAGAAATATAAATATGGCAAAGATAACCAGCACCCACCAATAGGCATCATATGTTGACTTCCTCGTTGGTGCTTCACACGGCTGAAAATATAAAATAAAAAAAGATATATGCTGGAGGTGCACTAGACGATTTGCTAAGGAAGTTAAGTGAGTGATTGTTGTTTAGCGCAAAGGGGGCAATTTTTCAACTATTCAATGCCGAGAACAAGTTACATTTCGATGAGATGTTGATGATGATGTCTGCTTTGGCTAGATAAACATTCTTATTTGGATTGATCATAGTGCTAGCTTACTAAAACAACAGTCTGTGGGTACAAATGTCACTCCACTCCGACATATTATCCTGATTACGAGTCAACCAGTCTTTGCTCTTACTCCTTAATGCTGTGTGTTTAGCGGAGAAGCTGGAGGAACCAGAGACCTGTCGCAAGTAACTGACAACTTTATCACATAATGAGAGCTACTGAAATGCATTTAATATGTTGTTAATAAAAGTAATAATCAATGCTTGCTAACAAACAAATAACAGACAAAACAAAACTTGACAACAAGACTTACCCCAGCATCTCCTACTTTATATTGACTTAAGATATCTCTGTATGGTGAAGATGAAATCTCAGCTATGCCCTGCTGGGCATTTAATACATGGCCATTCTTAATTATGACAAAACATATGTCTGTCCTGTAAATAATAAATAATAATAGGATTAAATTTAACCCCCATGGGTTAGGATTAGTGCCACTTTCAACAATATTTCAGTTATATTGTAGCAGTCAGTTTTATTGGTGGAGGATACCTGAGGATCCGGTGAAATCCCCCGATCTGTCGCAAGTTACTGAAAAACTTTATCACATAATGTTGTATCAAGTACACCTCGTCATGAGCAGGATTCGAACTCACAACGTTAGCGGTGATAGGCAGTGATTGCATAGGTAGTTGTAAATCCAACTATTATACGATCATGACCATGGCAGCCCCATATATCATCATGTGATAGAAAAGTTTTAGAGCAAATAATAAAACAAAAGCTGTCAGAATAATGGTATATAGTTCTCAAACTCCAAACTATGGAGGGAGAGTCAAACACAAGATTAAGTGGAGAAATTCAATTTATACAGAGGGTCTGATGTTTACTTAAATGCAAAAAAAAGATAGATATCTTTCATGTTATTCAAAATGCATATGACCAAACAAGTGAACAACATCCTTTCATATTCATCTTAATAGCTGCTTTTTGGGTACCAAATTGAACAGGAAAATTATGTAAAAATTCAAAGTTGAGTGAGTGATTGTTGTTTAACCCCAACTCAGCAATTTTTCAGCTATATCATGGCGAGAACAAGTTTTTTTTCAATGAGATGATGATAAGGTCTGCTATGTACTAGATCTACACTCTTAGTACCTCACTGAAACAATAGTCCCTCGATAGACATGTTCTCCCACTCAGACACATATCAGTCTTTGCTCTTTAACCTTAATGTTTCGTGCTCAGCGGAGAAGTAACAAATACAAATTTGATAGTATTTGACTCGACCCGATCAGGGATCAAACCAACGAACTACCACTCTCGAGGCAAGCGCACTAACCATTACACCACCGATGCGGTTCAAAGTTTGTGTTGACATAGGTTAATCACCCTGACCTGCCAAATAAAACTGTATCCCTGCTCTATTTACTTACTGAGCATGAACTGTTTCCCCAGACAGAGTTGAATGGTACTGTATCTTAGTTCGCTGAATATCTATATTTCCTCTTGAACTTAGTGCACTGGAAAATAAGAATATTTTATAATGTTTCAGTGGAAAATAAGTATATATATCATAAGTGTTTAAGGTGAATAAATATTTTTCACTGTGTATGGCTAGAAGTTAAATAATTAGACCTATTATCCATTTAGTCTTAGAAATAAACAAGAGTCCATTATATCGTGGCAGTCAGTTTTATTAGTGGAGGAAACCGGAGTACCCAGAGAAAACCACTGACCTGTCGCAAGTCACCGACAAACTTTATCACATAATGTTGTATCAAGTACACCTCTCCTGAGCAGGATTCAAACTCACAACGTTAGTGGTGATAGGCACTGATTGCATAGGTAGTTATAAAACCAACTACCATACAATCATGACTGCGACGGCCCCTCCATTCAGTCATAAAAATAAAACAATTGGACATGTAGTCCATTTAGTCTTACAAATAGAGCAAGTACACCTGTAAGCTGTGGTCCGTAATGATTTATGTATTACTGTTACCGGAAGTTAATTTATTGGAAAACATTAATTTTTTTAGTGAATTTAGTCGAATTAATTTTTTTAGTGAATTTAGTCGACTAAAAAAGGCAATTACTAAAGAGTGGTATGTGCAATTATCAGAAGAAAAATCTGTGAAAACTACTATTAATATAAAAAAAGAAAATATTATTTCTGCTGGTAGGGTGATTGATATGGATAAATTAGTTAACAAAGATTTTTACAATATTATCAAAAACAAAGTTTTTATCAAACCTATAGGTATACATTTTTGGACAACTTACTTGGATAACCAAGATTTTCAAAATATAACAGACTTATATGAATTTATTTTTAAAATTTTGTTAGAAAACAAATTGAAAATATTTAGATGGAAACTATTACAATTTATTATTCCAACCAAATCACATCTGTTCAAATGGAAAATATCAACTGACAGTTTATGTAATGTTTGTAAAGTAGAAGAAGATTATGATCACTTTTTCATGTCGTGTAAATATTTAGACATATTTTGGAATAAAATAAATGAAATGTTAAAAAAGGTCCAATTTGAAAACAATATCAAACTTCAACATTTAGTATTTGGGTACAAAATTTTCGACAAAGAATATTTTCACCTAAATTATTTTTTAACTATATTGGCATTTACAATTTACAAATCCTATAATTGATCGGAACAAAAGACAAAGACAATTGATGTTTATCTGTTATTTAAAAATGAATTTCAAAGAAAAATGAAGGAAAATAAATTACTAGGAATGAATTCATTGTTCAATCATATATTAAATAAACTGTGATCATAACTTATGCAATAGAATATATTAGAATAAAATAGTTTTATATGTAATTATAGTTTTGAGTATTTCCCTGGATATTCAAAACAGAATTTCACAGGGATACTTCAGAGGAACTTGGACTCTGAAGTAAAAATGTAACAAGATATTTACTAAATAAAATCTGTGATATTGAAAAAAAAAAAAAAAAAAAAAAATTTATTGGAAAACATAATGGTCACATTGTAATCTTCCTGTTCTTTGTAATGATTTTCAGTTTATTAGTTACATATTTACTAATTTGATAGCTTAATTGGTACAATCATTTATTGAGAACACTTTGAAAGTTAATCGCTAAACTCACGTTGTTTGTCCTTTTGTACTTTTTCTTTTGGCCATTGTATTGTCTGTTCTGATTGCCCCGTTGGTATCTTCAAACTCTTCTTACAGACCAATCATAAATTACCTTAAAGTGACACCTACCTAAGAAGATTGGAAGCTGTTGTAGTGGGATCCAGCATATCATTAGTTCTACCAACCAATCGCATTTGACTTGATTCATCAGACACAAATATCTGGAAAAAACAAGAACCCAAAAATGTGTAATTTATAAAGATTTAAAGATATAAATCTTGATACTAAAACAATGAACATATTTGTTGTTTTTTTTTATTATTCTAAATGAGTCTATGATTGTACTATTTCATCACTAAATAATTTATATTTTTTAGTCTGGTATTATATATATGTTGTCATAATATTAGTATTTACGAGTAATTTGGACAATTTTTTCCTTTGATCTCGCTGATTGATATTGTCAATATTAAAAGACTGACTATAATACTGAAAATTATTGGTCAATGTGATGTCAAACACATTATGATGTTGCCGATAAACCAAATTACGTCATTTTAAAAGATCTCGACAAACGTCTAAAATGCAGCACAACAACACCAAAAAAAATGTTAAAATATAACAAAAATAACTATAAGTCTACAAAAAGACTATAATTATAATAAAGTTGACGGATATTTTGCTTGAAAGAAATTCAAAAAAGTGAAACGCTGGCCAAGTTGTTCCCTGAACCACACGTTGTAGCGTTCCGGCGACCTAAAAGTATCAAGGATACACTGGTCAGAGCTGCGGTATCTAGACCTTCATCGACGGTCGGCCAGTGTAAACCATGTGGTGACAAGCGTTGCAAGAGTGCTGTCTTCAATTGCAACACGCACAAGTGTTCCATAGCAAGACGACAGGAAAGGAGTATAAGATCTTTTGCAATGTCAATTGCAAAACACCTAATGTGGTTTACCTCCTTGACTGTCACGTCTGCGGGTCGCAATACATAAAAGAAAGTGTACAACCATTCAACAAAATAATGAATGGACACAGAAGTGACCTTACGAAAAAGACGTTCTTGCCCGTGAGTCAACACTTTGTGTCGTCGGGGCACTCATTGGATGACTTTGGTAGATCCAAAATTTATATCATTGACCACAATCCAAGATGGAAAGAGAATCAACAAAAAAAAAAGAGAGTTTTTGGATCCTCGAGTTACGAACATTACATCCGGAGGGCATAAACAAAAAGGCCTAAATCTTTTGTTTTTTAACTTTTTAACCAGTGCCTGGTCCTTAGCTAGTTGGTAAATTTCATCATTACATTTTCTCATTTTTTTCATATTGTTTATAAATTAGTGTACATATATATTTGAATAATATAAAGTTCAAGATTATGATTTTATAAAGTTCAAGAGTATGATTTTTACGTCACGAAAACTTTCAGATCAGATTACAGATGCTGATGAAGCTTGTCGGTCAAGCGAAATATCCGTCAATTTGATTATAATTATAGTCTTTTTTTAGACTTATAGTTATTGTTGTTATATTTTAACATCTTTTTTTATGTTGTTGTGCTGCATTTTAGACATTTATTTATCATTTTTGTTTGTTTGCACAGAATCGTTAAACACTTGTTTCCGATCCGACATCCCATAGGTTCATACGTTAGCTACTTTTACAGACGTTTATATATATATACATATCATTAAATTGAACAATTTCCACATATTAAGGTTTGTGGTGCTTAATGCCACTTTCAACAATATTTCAGTTATATCGTGGCGGTCAGTTTTATTTTTATCTGGAAAAAACCATTGACCTGTCACAAGTCACTGACAAACTTTATCACATAATGTTGTATCGAGTACACCTTGCCATGAACAGGATTCGAACTCACAACTTTAGTGGTGATAGGCACTGATTGCACGACGGTCCCTCATTAAATTTAACAATTTCCGTATATTATAATATTGATAAGCATTAATCTACCTTTATCTGTGTTTTAGCTGTCTTTGTTGAATCTGAAGCATCTTCAGCTTTGACATCAACCATGAAATACCCATCAGTAAAGGCAATGTAAGCTGGCATTCCAACTCTGATCTGTCCTGTCTCTGGGTTAACACTGAATGCTCCATCAATAGTAAGGTTACGCCCTCTGCTTGGGAAGATAGATGAGATGATGGTATACCTTATTTTATTATACAGATCAGAATCTCTGTCGATAGCTGAAAGTTGTATAACTTCATCTTGTGTTGGAAACTTCAATACAGCTGGAAAAAAGTAACATAGTAAAACCTGTCTAAACCAACCCCTTTTGGGACTGACAAATTTACACAGGTTCAAATTAAATGACATTTAGCAGATGGGACTGTAAAGACTGTCTGGCTTAGGCAGGTTTTGGTTTTACTCAGGGCTTGGATTAGACAGGCTTCACTGTATAACAGTATGGAATTCATTTATAGTAAAGATATATGATGGGGTCTAACAATTCAATTATATAACCATACATCCCTACCCTCTAATATCACATTTAAATATTTGCCTGTCTGTAACTGTGAATTCATTTTTATTAGTTAAATACCAATTTTCGTGCTTTTCATTGGTATCATCAAATCACGATATTAAGTGCACCTCAAACGACACATGTAACAAGGAATGTAGGAGTAAGAATCGAAATCACGAATTCAAATATGCATGAACATCTAACCATTTGCTCATCCAAGAAAATATATGAAACCAGAGTATATATACTGTCTGTGCTGGTACAATATGGGTTCTGTTAACATGCTGATGTCTAAATATAGTCACCTCCACAATTACCTTTTTTGCTGTTATCCTTGATATTACCTGTCTATTATATTTACCTGTTTATATTACCTGTCTATTATATTTACCTGTTGTTGTCATCTGTGTATTGGTAAAATATGGAGTCTGATCATTGATATCTAATACAGTTACTAGTAAGAACAAGTACTGATCACTGATAACTTTACTGAAATCATATTCAGGGACGGCTCTCCTCTTACGTCCAAAATTATACTGGTCAGCTTTGATACACAGAAGGAAGTAATCCATTGTGTTGGGCCAATACTGCTCCCTGTCTATAGGGGTGTTTACTGTAAGGTTTCCTGTCACGGCATTGATACTAAAGTAGGTCTGAGGTGTAGGATAACCTAAAATAAAACAATAATGTAAATATCAAAATATTAATTACAGGTAATATTTCCAGCCAGTTTTCAGTTGTATTATTCATTTACTTGGTGAAAAACCTGGATTACAATACAGTCTAGTATATACTTACAATGTGTCAAATTTGGTGACAAGTCTAGTATATACTTACAATGTGTAAAGTTTGGTGACAAGTCTAGTATATACATACAATGTGTAAAGTTTGGTGGCAAGTCTAGTATATACTTACAATGTGTAAAATTTGGTGACAAGTCTAGTATATACTTACAATGTGTCAAGTTTGGTGACAAGTCTAGAATATACTTACAATGTGTCAAGTTTGGTGACAAGTCTAGTATATACTTACAGTGTAAAGTTTGGTGATAAGTCTAGTATATACATACAATGTGTAAAGTTTGGTGACAAGTCTAGTATATACATACAATGTGTAAAGTTTGGTGACAAGTCTAGTATATACATACAATGTGTAAAGTTTGGTGACAAGTCTAGTATATACGTACAATGTGTAAAGTTTGGTGACAAGTCTAGTATATACTTACAATGTGTAAAGCTTGGTGACAAGTCTAGTATATACTTATAATGTGTAAAGTTTGGTGACAAGTCTAGTATATACTTACAATGTGTCAAGTGTGGTGACAAGTCTAGTATATAATTACAATGTGTAAAGTTTGGTGACAAGTCTAGTATATACGTACAATGTGTAAAGCTTGGTGACATGTCTAGTATATACCTACAATGTGTAAAGTTTGGTGACAAGTCTAGTATATACTTACAATGTGTCAAGTTTGGTGACAAGTCTAGTATATACTTACACTGTGTAAAGTTTGGTGATAAGTCTAGTATATACATACAATGTATAAAGTTTGGTGACAAGTCTAGTATATACATACAATTTGTAAAGTTTGGTGACAAGTCTAGTATATACTTACAATGTGTAAAGCTTGGTGACAAGTCTAGTATATACTTACAATGTGTAAAGCTTGGTGACAAGTCTAGTATATACTTACAATGTGTAAAGTTTGGTGACAAGTCTAGTATATACTTACAATGTGTCAAGTGTGGTGACAAGTCTAGTATAAACATACAATGTGTAAAGTTTGGTGACAAGTCTAGTATATATTTACAATGTGTCAAGTTTGGTGACAAGTCTAGTATATACTTACAATGTGTAAAGTTTGGTGACAAGTCTAGTATATACATACAATGTGTCAAGTTTGGTGACAAGTCTAGTATATACTTACACTGTGTAAAGTTTGGTGACAAGTCTAGTATATACTTACACTGTGTAAAGTTTGGTGACAAGTCTAGTATATATTTACAATGTGTAAAGCTTGGTGACAAGTCTAGTATATACTTACAACGTGTCAAGTTTGGTGACAAGTCTAGTATATACTTACACTGTGTCAAGTTTGGTGACAAGTCTAGTATATACATACAGTGTGTAAAGCTTGGTGACAAGTCTAGTATATATTTACAATGTGTAAAGCTTGGTGACAAGTCTAGTATATACTTACACTGTGTAAAGTTTGGTGATAGATTGGTTACAAAGCTGTATCTAACTTGATTATAGTTAGGATTTGTGTCTCTATCACAAGCTTTAACCATATAAATCTGTGTCCCTACTGGAGCTTCCTCTCTTACTGTTGCCACTTCTGGCTTTCCATACTATAAAATAAAATAAAATAAACAACATAAATCTGTGTCCCTACTGAAGCTTCCTCTCTTACTGTTGCCACTTCTGGCTTTCCATACTATAAAATAAAATAAACAACATAAATCTGTGTCCCTACTGGAGCTTCCTCTCTTACTGTTGCCACTTCTGGCTTTCCATACTATAAAATAAAATAAACAACATAAATCTGTGTCCCTACTGAAGCTTCCTCTCTTACTGTTGCCACTTCTGGCTTTCCATACTATAAAATAAAATAAACAACATAAATCTGTGTCCCTATTGAAGCTTCTTCTCTTACTGTTGCCACTTCTGGCTTTCCATACTATAAAATAAAATAAACAACATAAATCTGTGTCCCTACTGAAGCTTCCTCTCTTACTGTTGCCACTTCTGGCTTTCCATACTATAAAATAAAATAAACAACATAAATCTGTGTCCCTACTGGAGCTTCCTCTCTTACTGTTGCCACTTCTGGCTTTCCATACTATAAAATAAAATAAACAACATAAATCTGTGTCCCTACTGAAGCTTCCTCTCTTACTGTTGCCACTTCTGGCTTTCCATACTATAAAATAAAATAAACAACATAAATCTGTGTCCCTACTGGAGCTTCCTCTCTTACTGTTGCCACTTCTGGCTTTCCATACTATAAAATAAAATAAAATAAACAACATAAATCTGTGTCCCTACTGGAGCTTCCTCTCTTACTGTTGCCACTTCTGGCTTTCCATACTATAAAATAAAATAAACAACATAAATCTGTGTCCCTACTGAAGCTTCCTCTCTTACTGTTGCCACTTCTGGCTTTCCATACTATAAAATAAAATAAACAACATAAATCTGTGTCCCTACTGAAGCTTCCTCTCTTACTGTTGCCACTTCTGGCTTTCCATACTATAAAATAAAATAAACAACATAAATCTGTGTCCCTACTGAAGCTTCCTCTCTTACTGTTGCCACTTCTGGCTTTCCATACTATAAAATAAAATAAACAACATAAATCTGTGTCCCTACTGAAGCTTCCTCTCTTACTGTTGCCACTTCTGGCTTTCCATACTATAAAATAAAATAAACAACATAAATCTGTGTCCCTACTGAAGCTTCCTCTCTTACTGTTGCCACTTCTGGCTTTCCATACTATAAAATAAAATAAACAACATAAATCTGTGTCCCTACTGAAGCTTCCTCTCTTACTGTTGCCACTTCTGGCTTTCCATACTATAAAATAAAATAAACAACATAAATATGTGTCCCTACTGAAGCTTCCTCTCTTACTGTTGCCACTTCTGGCTTTCCATACTATAAAATAAAATAAACAACATAAATATGTGTCCCTACTGAAGCTTCCTCTCTTACTGTTGCCACTTCTGGCTTTCCATACTATAAAATAAAATAAACAACATAAATATGTGTCCCTACTGAAGCTTCCTCTCTTACTGTTGCCACTTCTGGCTTTCCATACTATAAAATAAAATAAACAACATAAATATGTGTCCCTACTGAAGCTTCCTCTCTTACTGTTGCCACTTCTGGCTTTCCATACTATAAAATAAAATAAACAACATAAATCTGTGTCCCTACTGAAGCTTCCTCTCTTACTGTTGCCACTTCTGGCTTTCCATACTATAAAATAAAATAAACAACATAAATCTGTGTCCCTACTGAAGCTTCCTCTCTTACTGTTGCCACTTCTGGCTTTCCATACTATAAAATAAAATAAACAACATAAATCTGTGTCCCTACTGAAGCTTCCTCTCTTACTGTTGCCACTTCTGGCTTTCCATACTATAAAATAAAATAAACAACATAAATCTGTGTCCCTACTGAAGCTTCCTCTCTTACTGTTGCCACTTCTGGCTTTCCATACTATAAAATAAAATAAACAACATAAATCTGTGTCCCTACTGGAGCTTCCTCTCTTACTGTTGCCACTTCTGGCTTTCCATACTATAAAATAAAATAAACAACATAAATCTGTGTCCCTACTGGAGCTTCCTCTCTTACTGTTGCCACTTCTGGCTTTCCATACTATAAAATAAAATAAACAACATAAATCTGTGTCCCTACTGAAGCTTCCTCTCTTACTGTTGCCACTTCTGGCTTTCCATACTATAAAATAAAATAAACAACATAAATCTGTGTCCCTACTGAAGCTTCCTCTCTTACTGTTGCCACTTCTGGCTTTCCATACTATAAAATAAAATAAACAACATAAATCTGTGTCCCTACTGAAGCTTCCTCTCTTACTGTTGCCACTTCTGGCTTTCCATACTATAAAATAAAATAAACAACATAAATCTGTGTCCCTACTGGAGCTTCCTCTCTTACTGTTGCCACTTCTGGCTTTCCATACTATAAAATAAAATAAAATAAACAACATAAATCTGTGTCCCTACTGAAGCTTCCTCTCTTACTGTTGCCACTTCTGGCTTTCCATACTATAAAATAAAATAAACAACATAAATCTGTGTCCCTATTGAAGCTTCCTCTCTTACTGTTGCCACTTCTGGCTTTCCATACTATAAAATAAAATAAACAACATAAATCTGTGTCCCTACTGAAGCTTCCTCTCTTACTGTTGCCACTTCTGGCTTTCCATACTATAAAATAAAATAAACAACATAAATATGTGTCCCTACTGAAGCTTCCTCTCTTACTGTTGCCACTTCTGGCTTTCCATACTATAAAATAAAATAAACAACATAAATCTGTGTCCCTATTGAAGCTTCCTCTCTTACTGTTGCCACTTCTGGCTTTCCATACTATAAAATAAAATAAACAACATAAATCTGTGTCCCTACTGAAGCTTCCTCTCTTACTGTTGCCACTTCTGGCTTTCCATACTATAAAATAAAATAAACAACATAAATATGTGTCCCTACTGAAGCTTCCTCTCTTACTGTTGCCACTTCTGGCTTTCCATACTATAAAATAAAATAAACAACATAAATCTGTGTCCCTACTGAAGCTTCCTCTCTTACTGTTGCCACTTCTGGCTTTCCATACTATAAAATAAAATAAACAACATAAATCTGTGTCCCTACTGGAGCTTCCTCTCTTACTGTTGCCACTTCTGGCTTTCCATACTATAAAATAAAATAAACAACATAAATCTGTGTCCCTACTGGAGCTTCCTCTCTTACTGTTGCCACTTCTGGCTTTCCATACTATAAAATAAAATAAACAACATAAATCTGTGTCCCTACTGAAGCTTCCTCTCTTACTGTTGCCACTTCTGGCTTTCCATACTATAAAATAAAATAAACAACATAAATCTGTGTCCCTACTGAAGCTTCCTCTCTTACTGTTGCCACTTCTGGCTTTCCATACTATAAAATAAAATAAACAACATAAATCTGTGTCCCTACTGAAGCTTCCTCTCTTACTGTTGCCACTTCTGGCTTTCCATACTATAAAATAAAATAAACAACATAAATCTGTGTCCCTACTGGAGCTTCCTCTCTTACTGTTGCCACTTCTGGCTTTCCATACTATAAAATAAAATAAACAACATAAATCTGTGTCCCTACTGAAGCTTCCTCTCTTACTGTTGCCACTTCTGGCTTTCCATACTATAAAAAAAACCAAGCTATACCATTACAAACTACTATCTAAAAGTTGGCATTAAACACCAATTAATCAATCAATACAAACTACTATCAATCTTTTTTGCTATGAATTATTTCTTGTGTCTCTAAAATTTCTTTCAATATATGATCTATCTCCCTTATATGTCAGGCTGATTTGCATATTTTTAGCAAAACACATTATGTTTCAGCAAAACCCACAGCATATGACATACTTTGAATCAAAGCGGAAATCACTTAAAATTTCAACTCATTCGGAGAAAACAATGTAGCCTTATAGGCTTTGTAAGTGAGTTCAACTCCCTAGGATTTATTCATAGTAACACCAGCCATGTTGTATGACTGGCTGGATCATTAGATACAATTTTGAAAGTAGAGAGACTTAAGATGGTTCATACTAACCTTGATTCAAATTGGCCTAGTGGTTTCATATGACAGGATTTTTTTTATAAAATTTACGTTATACAACGGATGATGATGGACGTCATGTGATGACAAAAGCTCATATGAGCCTTTGATTTGTTTGTTTGTCTGATGGTGTTTAATGCCACTTTCAACAATATTTCAATTATATCATGGCAGTCAGTTTTATTGATGGAGGAAACCAGAGGACCCAGAGAAAATCACAGACCTGTCGCAAGTCACTGACAAACTTTATCACATAATGTTGTACATCCTCACCCTGATCGAGATTCGAACTCACAACATCCATGGTGATAGGCACTGATTGCATAGGTAGTTGTAAATCGAACTACCATACAATCACGGCTACAACGACCCCTATGACCCTTTGAGTAAGGTGAGATGAAAAGGGTAATGAAGTGTGTATTACCTGTCTATCTGGACAGTTTTCAAATGATGGATGTTCATCATCTATATCAATCAAGTTGATGGTTAATTTACGTGAACTTTGTAGAGTAGAATTCAAGGTATCCTGGGCAACGATGATCAACTAAAAATAGAATAAAACATAATTAATTCACTCACAAATAGTCAATTGATTATCTTATGTACGACAGTAAATAATTACAGGTACAACTAGCCATTTAGGAAGGACTGATTATTTTACATCAAATGAAGAAAGAAACTACATCATAGTCAAATCTGCTCATGCTGGCACCTCTATTAAGCAGTTATCTGTATTAAAAGGTCACCTGTTTCTTATCCTGTCATAGAAAATATGAATTGAACCTCTTTTAAGAGGTCACCTGTCTTATCAGGCCACCTTTTCTTTGTCCCAAAGGTGACCTCTTAATACAGGTTTGATTGTATTGGTTAATTAAGCTTGCAAGATACGACTGTACATTATTTTGACACTACGGTTTGGTAAACACTTCATGTGAGTGGATGCCAAGGAAAAAAGTTTCAGCTTGATTATAACGACATTAAATAACACTGTGTGAGGTAAAATTTTGGATGTCTGTTTGTACTACTGCATGAATAACTGAATTTTTAGACGGCTGTGAAATAAGAGCTCTTAATAAGTTGCATACATGTCATGGGAGCATGGGTGTTAGAGTGGTTAAGGTTGTTGATTACTGTTCAGAGGCCTAGCACCACTGACATGAGTTCACACCTCAATATCAACCTCAAGTATCACTGTTTCCAAACACCTACCCATGGTAGGAAGATTCGCTGGTCAGTTTGTTCTAACTATTAAGGCTTTCCTCCACTTTTAAGTTATAGCTGAAAAATTGCTGAAAGACGAAAATACCTAGATGTTACAACACCCAGTGACATTTTTATGATTTCTGCCCTGACTACTTCATAATACCGTCTGCTTAATAACCCAGAAATATTTACCAACTTTAAAAAATAATTCTTTAATTGGATGCCACCAGGGCTTGAAATGTGATTATCCAGCAAGTATTTTATATCATGGAAGCAGTCTAGCTTTTTAATATTCACGTAACTTACATCATAACTTTGCCTGAATTCCCAATCAGGAATAAGTTCTTTTTAATATTCATGTAACACTTACATCATAATTTTGCCTGAATTCCCGATCAGGAATAAGTTCAAGTTTGATCTCACACGTTTTCGTATGAATAGAAAACAGACTTTCCATGGCAACGTCAGAACTGGAAACAAAGCTGTAATCAATAGTAGCCCCTGGTGTCCAAGCTCCTGCTAAACATGTATAGATAACAGTACCATTGGGCGTACCCTGAAACAACACAGATTATAACAATCAGCTGACATTTCTATATCACACATTTTAATATATCTTTCATCGATCACAATGACAATATTTTTTTTATCAATATATCTGGTACTATATATTGCTTAATATGTATTATTAATTAATTGAAATAACAATAAAATGGCCCTTACAAATGTGTATACGTTTACAAGGCCAATATAAGATTACTTGGCTGATATTATATTTTGTATGTACTGGCCAAGTTAATATACAGCCAATACAGGATTCTGGTATGTCGCTAATTGGCATGTTTACGATAAAGACTGAACTGTTGTCTGCTCAACTGGTTTTGCCAAGAACACAAAAAACTCATAAATGTGATATTTGCACATAAAAAGAATCAAAACCACAAAAAAACATTCCAAGATAGCAGTTTATTAATAAAGAACTAATAACGGAATGAATCTGTATTGTCCTTGTTATTGGTATTCGACTTCAGGTCAATACTAGCTTCAGACCAATAACAAGGCCAATACAGAAATCATCACGTAATATTATCATAATATAATGATATTGTATGGGTCTCTTTATATGTATATAAATGTTCTATCATTGGTACCTTTAAGTATAGAATATAACAATAAAATGATTGGCCTGTTTAGAACTAGACATATTTTTGGAATATTCAAATTATCTCCCTTTGTTATCCAAAAATTGTAACTTGCCTCCATGACATCTATTGTTATTCCAGGAGCAGGTCTAGTCCACACTGGTAAACCATCATCTAGTTGTCCACTTGTAATATTTACTTCAACATATGTTACTCCAAATTTAGGAGGTGTCCCTCGGTCACGAGCCGTTACTTTGAAATGTATAGGACTTCTTATTGACAAACCTTGAAGAGCTGCTTTACTACTAAATGCTCCTGTGTCTGGGTTCACACCAAATCTTGTCAGATCTAAAAAAAAAAAAAAAAAAAAAAAAAAAAAAAATGAAAAAAAAAAAAAAAAAAAAAAAACCAATGAGGAATAGTTAATATAGATAAGAGTAAATTTTGGTTTCCATGGGAACTTAAATAAATCATGTTTATCATCAAAAGAAATAGGAGGTAACTTCTGCGTCTTGCTTTGCAGCGAGTGCAAATAATTTTTTTTCTTAAAACAAAGAAAAACACACATCAAAATTAGATTTAAAATAAAAATTCAAAAGTTTGGGTGTTAATCCCATTTTGACCCTCTTTACATATTGAAAATGCACAAACCCAAGTTATGACAGGTTCCAAATTTCTAAATCAAATCTCCCAGAATCATTCTTTTGAACAGTGATTGGGTGGAGAGAATAACCTTAACTTTTCTTTTTAACAAGAGCAGCAAAAACTAGGATATCAATTAACCATAACAAAAATAATGGCAAGCATAACACATTCTATAATTAGAATCATACTGTTATGTATATATAATAAATAATAAATATGATATATATAATATACCGGAAAGGAAAAGAACATTTACTCCAAGGAACCTAACTTTGAACATTGACAGGCCAGTTGTAATTTATTAATTTGATATGTGTAATTGTATAATACTATTAAGTATTTTCTGTTATTTTATTAAAGTATAGAAACTTAATTGATTGTTGGTTGTATCTTTCTGTTACTAGAATATTCTAGAAAAAACTTTACGTAACACATACCATCTGCTTGATCCATAGCTTCTAATGTGTAAAGGATTTCACCAAACAATCCTCTATCTCCATCTTCAGCCGATACAATTCCAATCTGTCTCCCCACATTGTAACTCTCCACGGTGAAAAACGAATAATTGCTGCTTTTAAAGATTGGAGCATTGTCGTTAACATCTAGAACATTTACAGTCATCTAAAATAAAACAACAAATATGATCAAATATACATGCAACCTGATTGGTCAATAAAGGTCAAGCTATTTCTGTATAAAAACACTGTCTCCATCCATAATAGTATCTCTTAATCTAAGAATACATTAATTACAGTTAAACATGTATTAAGAGGTCATGACGTTTGGGACAAAGAAAATGTGGCCTTATAAGACAGGTGACCTTTTAAAAGAGGGTCAATTCATATGAAATAATCTATGACAGGATAAGAAAAAGGTGACCTTTTAATACAGGTGACTGCTTGATAGAGGTGACAGCATGAGAAGGCTTGACTGTACTTTTAAAATATAACATAATTTTTATTGCTGTTCCTCATCTTATCATTTACCCAAATTAATCATTTGTCAGATTTCATCTATATTACATTATTTAATTTTCTTTTATTCTGTACTTTTATTAATAACAAATTTAAATTTTTTTAAAAATTTGAAAAGATTTAATGCTGACAGTCAATGAATTTACAAACACTATACATTGTACAATCTCACTCTCCAGTACAGAGACAATAACTGGTTCCATATCACTACACTCAAATATAATATCTGCAAAAAATATGCTCCTCCACTTTACGGAGGGACTACAAATTCCTGTAATCTGACAGAATTTTTCATCGTCTGCCCCTGATGTTTGTCAACAAAGAATGACCATGAAGGCTGAAGGCATGGCTTACCGGCCTTGAGATATATCTCTCATGGTATCGGTCAATGGTGTGGTGGAGGTGATTATCGTGTCATATAATATCCAGAATCCTTTGCATGCCTGATCAACATGGTTTAATCGATAATAAAAATGTGTCATATTTTTGTGAAATCTTAGAATTTTAAATTCTCTCTCAAATCTACTTACAGCTACTGTACTTATTTGCTTGACTTCTGCAGAAATATCAGCTTTATAGTTGTCAGTGGCAACAACTTGTAAATTGTACACTGGAGTTGTCTCATGGTCAAGTTTTACACCATTAGCGATGAAAATTAAACCCTGTGAAAATATGTCTCAAATTAGCGATGAAAATTAAACTCTGTGAAAATATGTCTCAAATTATCAAAGTCATCTATTGGATCTTCGGGATTCAAAACATTCCTTTAATTAATTTACTCATTAATCATTTAACAGATGACAATTTATAGTAACAAAGTTCAAATGCTTTGAAGTACATGTAATATTTATACTACGGTTAAACTCGGAAAACCGTGGTATAAATGATATGTAACATGAAGTCATGCAATATCACATCTGATCTAGGTCGTTGATTATTGCACTGCTCTCTGAAAGTAATAAAGCTACAACCCAGATTTAAAGTGTGCAATATCTCGTATCTGCATGTATTATGTCATAGTTCTTAGCTGTTGCTTACATTTTAGTAAATAAACCATAAAAAGATCAAAGGAAAAGAATGCATTCATGTTACAACTTGTTTTAATACATTTTATGCAATAATTAAAAATTCTAGAAAAAAAAATAGGACAAAACACTCTCATCAATAAATACAAATGTACTCATCTCATTGGCCAAACAAATCAGAAAAATTAATGTACTTCAGCCATAAATTTTCAGTCTGTAATATACTTAATCCCATTATTATGCTTAAAATTAACATTTTTTACAACCTTCTAAACATCAAAATAAATAACTGACAGTGAAAAATACTAACCTCTTTATTATTACTGGTGAACATTAAAAAGTCACTGGCTCCTTGTCCAGTTAACGAGTACTGAATATCTGCATAACTTCCACTGTCTTGATCTGAGGCATATACAGAGCCGACTTGTGCAGGATAAAGCCGATCTTCATCAATATAGAAGGTATAATTCTGTAACATATATACGATCAGTCTTAATTAATGTAGCATAATAATTATAGTGCTATAATTATAATTAAAAATAGCATATAGATTTCTGTACAATCATAAACAAGAGATTGAGTCACCTAGATCTGAATCTAAGTCAATCAGACCTGTACAATCATAAACAAGAGATTGAGTCACCCAGATCTGAATCTAAGTCAATCAGACCTATACAATCATAAACAAGAGATTGAGTCACCCAGACCTGAATCTAAGTCAATCAGACCTGTACAATCATAACCAAGAGATTGAGTCACCCAGACCTGAATCTAAGTCAATCAGACCTATACAATCATAAACAAGAGATTGAGTCACCCAGATCTGAATCTAAGTCAATCAGACCTATACAATCATAAACAAGAGCTTGAGTCACCCAGATCTGAATCTAAGTCAATCAGACCTATACAATAATAAACAAGAGATTGAGTCACCCAGACCTGAATCTAAGTCAATCAGACCTGTACAATCATAAACAAGAGCTTGAGTCACCCAGATCTGAATCTAAGTCAATCAGACCTGTACAATCATAAGCAAGAGCTTGAGTCACCCAGATCTGAATCTAAGTCAATCAGACCTGTACAATCATAACCAAGAGATTGAGTCACCCGGGGCCGTAGCTATAATCCGACAGTCCGATAGTCCGACAAATGCTTTAAACTGATGAAAGTTTTGAAAAATAATTTGGCCAAAGATGATATATTCGTAGTTTCAGGACATGGGCCATTCATTTTTATACGCCCGTCAAAATACGGGCTTATTATGGCATACCGCTGTTCGTCCGTCCATCCACGCCTCGTATGATAACATCTCTCACTTGTTCCCCCTTTTACTGATAGGTCACGTCGTGACATACCTTGTATTGATAAAAGGGGGAGCAAGTGAGAGGTGTGATTTTAGTCAGCTTAGAAAACGCCAGTTTTCTTATGGTATATACAATTAATTGGTTTAAAAAATGCAGTATTTTAATTACTGTCCTCACGCTGAGCAACTGACCTTCAATTGTCACAAAGGGGGGGAGGGGTGTATCATGGCACAGTTGTTTATTTTGTCATATTCCGATGCAGTTTCTTTCCGTGATATAAGGGGTCACTTAGGGACAATTCCTTCAATCGTAACTTTTTATATATGCGCTTGTCATAGAAGGCGACTATAGCGGGGTCACCCGTCGGAATCCCGGGGATTAAAAATAGGACCAACTTGTCGTCGGAAGAGACAGAAAAACATGTTCTCGTGTTAAGTCGTTGCCCATGTTGCCCAGAGTCCCCTCTTTCTTATTTTTTGTTTACAAACTTTTCTCATCCTGAATATGACTGAAATATTGCTTGCTGGACCTTAAGCAATCAATCAATCAATCAATCAATCAATTCGCACACATTATTGTATCTAGCACTATTGATGTGTCAACATTGCTTTTTAACATAAATATTCCATGATAAAGGGCGGGGGACACTGGTACGCTCTTCTTTTTGTCTTTTCCTTTTTTTTGTATTCATTTATTTTATCTTTCTTTTCAATGGCGACTTTTCTTGGCTGGACTCGGCTACACGCTACTTGAATAAAGCCTGAAGTAGTCGCTACTAACAAATATACGGGATACTTATATTACTGGTTCATCACGACTGGATCCAGGTTTTTATGGAGTCCGTGTTGTTCATATATGTGTTTTTTTGAGTTCTTGTGTGTCCCTGCCAATTGTTTGTCCATCTATGATATCGTGTTTCCGATGTTCTGGACCTTTCTTTGGTGAGTAAATGGTTCGGTTTCTGGCCCCATATTACACATGTTATAGTGTTAACTTTCAAAGAAATAAAGCATTTGTCAGACTATCAGACTGTCGGACCGTCGGATTATAGGTCGGACCCCGAGTCACCCAGATCTGAATCTAAGTCAATCAGACATGTACAATCATAAACAAGAGATTGAGTCACCCTGACCTGAATCTAAGTCAATCAGACCTGTACAGTCATAAACAAGAGATTGAGTCACCCAGATCTGAATCTAAGTCAATCAGACATGGGTCTAATGCAATCAGACATGTGTCTAATGCAACCAGACATGGGTCTAATGCAATCAGACATGGGTCTAATGCAACCAGACATGGGTCTAATGCAACCAGACATGGGTCTAATGCAACCAGACATGGGTCTAATGCAATCAGACATGGGTCTAATGCAACCAGACATGGGTCTAATGCAATCAGACATGGGTCTAATGCAACCAGACATGGGTCTAATGCAATCAGACATGGGTCTAATGCAACCAGACATGGGTCTAATGTAACCAGACATGTGTCTAATGCAATCAGACATGGGTCTAATGCAACCAGACCTGAATTCATGTCATTATAAACAGGTTTGAAAATAAACCAAGGAAGACTTACAATAATATTGATTGATTGTTAGAGGCATATATTTCATGCACATTCATACAAAGAACAAGTTCAACAATGCATAAATATTATACAGAAAGAAGGAGGAATGGCACAACTGGGGCCTGGGGCATCAACTTTTGACTGCCACTGGAGAAGTATGGAGAGTTAAGAAGAAGGAGAATAGAAGAATATGTTTATTTGTCAATTAAAGATGCCCATGATAGGCAGTATAATTACATGAAGATCACAATATTTACATTAATTGGTATGATTAGATTGATTGGATTTAACATACAAGACATACAAATACATGTAAATATACAATTTTGTAATCAATAATGCATAGTGATCCCTGTAAGAGATTAAGAGACAGTGCATCATCCACAGTTGTATATCTAACACAGATATATAATTATTATTATTAATATTGTATAACATAAAATATTACTATTATTAATTTTGAATTATATCATTTCTCGATGAATGTAACTTTAGTATCATATCAGAAAGTTGATTTATGATGAAATTGTCTTCATTGGACATTAACCATATAAATTGCTCTCTAATATCTAAATGTTTAAAGTTATAATTATTATTATTTATAAGATCAATAAATGGTGTTCTCACATTTTGAAGTGCTTCACATTTTAATAAGAAGTGAATTTCATCTTCAACTTCCTTTAAACATAATTTACAAATTCTTTCTTTTGCCTGAAGCCCTCTGTGTCTTCCTCTTTCTATTTCTAAATTATGATTACTTATTCGTAATTTTGAGAGTAAAATTCTTTGTTCATCATTTTTCATAGATAAATAGGGTTCTAGACTTATGTTATTCTTAAATAATCTATATGTTCTTAATTTATTTCCAAAATCCTTATTAATTTTATCATCATGTAAAGATAGGAACCACAGTCTATTATAATTAGATTTAAGTTTAGTGTACAAAACATGTTTTAAATTAGTTTTTGAGTTCATAACAAATCTTAAGTCAAGTTTTAAATATTTTAATAAGGACAGGATAGTACTATACCAACTTTTCTTATTCTGATCATATAATAATTTTGATACAGAGAGAGCCTCAGACAAAAGAATGTCTTTACTATTAGATATACGAGTTAAATAAGAAAACATAGAAATTATTATTTCAATAAATAAAGGATATCTTCCGAGTTCTCCAATCACTGCCAGGTTAGAGCTTCTTTTCCCAACTCCAAGTGAAAATTTACAAAATTTCATATGAGCTTTTTCTGCTTTTAGGTCATTACATAATTTTGAAAAATAATTATCTCCCTTGTCTAATAATTTCTGGGGATCAAATGTACCCCACACTTCACTACCATATGTATGTTAAAATAGGCTTAACAGTATGGTCAAATACATGTAATAGGGTTTTAATTTTCGGCTTATGCCCTTCAAAACATTTATACATTTTAAATAAGGCTTTTAAGCCTCTTTTATATAGTTCTTCTTTAGCATCTGAGAAGCTCCCAGAGGCATTAAACATTACCCCTAAATATCTGTATTGTTTAACTTTTTCAATCAACTGATTATCAATCATAAAAGTAACTGGGAACAGTCTTCCAGTACTATTAAATACTAGTGATTTAGTCTTATCAGTATTAATTTCCATACCCCATTTTTTACAGTACTGAGATACTTTATCCAGACTGTTTTGTAGTCCTTCTGCAGTTTCAGAGAGGAGAACAATGTCATCAGCATATAATAAACAGTTTAATTTTAGAGAATTGAGGGTAACAGGATTACAAGTTTGGTAAAAAATTTCTGGGAGATCATTAATAAACAGTTTAAACAGGTTGGGTCTTAGATTATCCCCTTGGCGAACACCAATGTTGGAAGAAAATGAATCAGTTACATTTGATCTGTTGGTTTTTACACATAATTCTGTTTTTTGATACATGTTTTTAATAATGTTATAGAATAAGTCACTTATCCTGTTCTTCCTTAATTTATATAAAAGGCCATCATGCCTCACTTTATCAAAAGCCTTTCTCAAGTCAATAAAACATGAAAAAAGGACTTTTGGATTATTCTGGGTATATTTTTCGATAAGAGTCTTCAGAACAAACATATGATCACTTGTTCTTTTATTTTTACAGAAACCAATCTGTTCTGGTCTAATAATATTTCTTTTAAATAAAAAATTCTCTAATCTTGTATTAAGTATTTTAGCAAATAATTTTCCCAATGCACTACCAATTGTAATACCTCTATAATTTGTGGGATCATCTTTAGGGCCACTTTTATAAACAGGAACAATGAACCCATTTGCCCAAGATGAAGGAAAAGAGCTTGTCGACAAAACAAAATTAAATGTTTTATTGAAACTTTTCAATAGGAATGACTGGCTACTTTTCAACATTTCATTTAATATTATGTCCATGCCGCTGGACTTCTTATTTTTTAATGAAAATATTCCTTCTATTATTTCTTTATCTGTCATTTTAAAATCAAGTTCTGAAAAAATTTGTTCCTCTTCTAACCTTTTAAGATCCTTTTTAATATTGGAATTGGGAGCATTCAATTTGTTATCATTGAGCTCTTGAAAGTAATTAAACCAGGTAATATTTGCAATGTCAGGAGAAGTTGTCTTATTGTCTCTAGATAAGTCATTTAATAAGGTCTAATATTTACTTGGATTGTTTTCCTTAAGGTTATCAAGTTCATCTATTATATTTTTTCTGAAATCTTTCAATTTCTTTTTTCTAGCTTTCCTATATATTTTAAGTAGTGAGAAATAAGATTCTCTAACTAGAGGATCCTTACTGTATTGTTTTAGCAATTTCTCCTTGTCATCTAACCGTCGTCGTAAATTGAAAAGAGATGAATCAAACCACTTGGGTTGTCTTTTTTTATTCAAAATCTTACTGTTTCTTGTTTTCCTTGGACTCTTTAGTTTCAAAGACATATTAGCAGCTTCCATAATAATACAGTTTAGATCATTTACCATTGAGTCAATATTATTATAATTATTTTCATTAAAATTAATTATTAGTTCATCTATTCTAGTTGATGACATAGCATTTTGGAAAAGTTGAGTTGAATTTTCATCCCATTTGTAGGTGGATGGAGAAGGGTGTGATCTACTATCAGAAGTATTATAGATTTGATGACCAGTTCTCAGCATTATAGAGATTTGGCAGTGATCAGACAACTCACCTAAGAATTTATTTACTTTAAAAAATAAAATATTTTTAATTAAACTTTCAGATGATATGAAATAGTCCACAACACTGCTACCATTAGGCATGAAGCAAGTAAATTCACCCATGAAATCACCTGAAATACCCCCATTTAATATTCTTAAGCCAGTATGAATGCACAATTCATTTAAAGTTTTACCTCTTGTGGGTAACATACTATCCTCACTATGACTGGTATATAAATTAATATCTGGTGAAAAATTTTCAAAAATAGGAATATTATTTATTGTGTTATCAGCTGGTATAAAATCTAACGTGTGGGTACCAGTTCTAGCATTCAAATCACCTGCTAATATTATTTTCCTGTCATTTGAGTATTTAGATATATCTTTCTCAATAAGCTCAAGAATATCATCTTGAAGTTTTCTTGAGTATGAGGAGTACTCAGGGGGGTTATAAATAAAGCATATATAGGTATCATCCTTCCGTCCAAAAAAGGATTTACAAAGTTTAAGCCAAATATAGTTATTATTTTGGTGTTCCAGAAATTTAACACCAGTTCTTAGTTGTGTTTTAACAAAGACAGATATACCCCCTGAACGTTTGTTGGTACCTTTAGATTTTGGTCTAATTAAATGGACTGATCTAAACCCCTCTAGCATCAGCGAGTTTTCTAAAGAACAATGGGTTTCCATAAGACATATAATATCTTTTTCCTTTATTTCATTTATGAATCTTTGATCACTATACTTGTCAAAACCTTAAGAAGAGATGACAAATTTAATATTATGAAGTGGTTACAATGCAACTAATGGGTAGGGGTACTCTTATTTTAAATTCTACAAAAAGATTGTTTAACATGCAAGGAGAATGGTACTCTCCTAATATGACACCAACTATGGTTCACAGTCAGAATTTCGGTACTATAGTCAGACAATAACCTATTACAAGGACATCCTCTATCAGCCACTTGTGGATATTCTGAATAACTTTGTGAGTTGAGCACTGGGAACAGTCACCAGTACCCAAAGAATGATATTGAAAAAAATTACTTGTGAGGTGACAAAAAACGAATGGTTAAACCAAGGGGCAGATAAGCAACAAGAATTATTATTATTAAAGTACTTACATTGGCAAGAAATACTGGAGCATTGTCATTGATATCTGTGACTTGGATGGTAACAGACGCTGTAGCTGTAGCCTGAGAACCGATCGCCCGTACTCCAAAAGTTAAAAATTTAATGTTCAGAGATTCATAATTTAATCTCTTCATGATTCGTATCTGACCTGAAAGTAAATATCATAGAATAAAAATGGATCACTGATATTAAAACAACAAACTCCACCATCTTTAGAGAAGCTTAAAAAAATCCCATTTCCTGAAGGAACATTAAATTTCAACAAATATGGGTTAGGGTTATGGTGTTTAATGCCACTTTCAACAATATTTCAGCTATATCGTGGTGGTCAGTTTTATTGGTGGAGGAAATCAGAGTACCCGGAGAAAACCACCGACCTGCCACAAGTTACCCAACTACCATAAAATCATGACCATGTCGGGCCTTGAACAAATATGTATTCGATTTAAAGATGCTCAATTTACATGGTTTATATTTGATTCTTTAGTTTTTCGTCGAATATTTTTTGACCACAATCTTCATTGTATTTAGGTAATTTGCATGATTAAAAGTAATTTTAAAATTAAAATAAAAATCCATCAAAAATGACTGAATAAAGATACCTTTAATTTTCTGTGATCATATTTGTACTCAATTTTGTTTTCATGTAATTGTTTTCAATGCAACTCTTTAATTATTTTGTTCTTTCTTATAAAATTGGTTTTTTGTTATTAATTTTATATCATTATTCAATTTAATTTTTGTGTCCTTAAACATAACAAGGATAAACAACTGCCCAATATTCTAAAGTTATGACAATGCAAACAGAAATCATATATTTTAAGCCTGACCTTATTCCTGTTGCGGTCTTTGTCAACAGCAATCAGTCCTCGAAATGAAAATTTTAATTTACTGGTCCGAATCAAATTCTTTGAATTAATTTTTATACAGTTCTAAATAAAAACTACAAAAGTTACTGGAACGAAAAAAGTTGTACTGGTCTTTGGCAGGAGGACCTCATCATGAGGACTGAGCAATTATTGACAAAATCCAATTTGCAACTAGCATAAACTATAGGACAAATTAACATTAAGTACCAGTAGTTCTGTCCACGGAAAAATAATTTCCTACATCAGAGGAAGCAATTTCTTCAAAATTCCTGATATTTTCAGATATGGCAGGATCGTATGCTATCAGTGTTGTTATCATTGTCGTGACGTTCGTCTCCTCTGCAATTCTAAAGTTGTAGTTGGGGTTAACCACGGACCACGGGGCAGCAAATGTTGGGTCTATTGAGGCATCAGCCAGTATGGTTACCAACACATCAGCTGAAATAAATCAAGTAAACCAGTACTATTTGTTGGTGTAGTTATATGAATAAATCAAGTAAACCTGTACTATTTGTTGGTGTAGCTATATAAATAAATCAAGTAAACCTGTACTATTTGTTGGTGTAGTTATATAAATAAATCAAGTAAACCTGTACTATTTGTTGGTGTAGTTATATAAATAAATCAAGTAAACCAGTACTATTTGTTGGTGTAGTTATATAAATAAATCAAGTAAACCAGTACTATTTGTTGGTGTAGTTATATAAATAAATCAAGTAAACCTGTACTATTTTTTTGTTGTAGTTATATAAATAAATCAAATAAACCTGTACTATTTGTTGGTGTAGTTATACATATATATATATATATATAAATCAAGTAAACCTGTACTATTTGTTGGTGTAGTTATATAAATAAATCAAGTAAACCTGTACTATTTTTTGGTGTAGTTATATAAATAAATCAATGCCAAAAAACTGAATAATTTGACCTTGAGATTAGATGCTAAGGTCATGGGAGGGTCATGATGAAATGGAACGCATCGTCTTGAGATGGTGCATGGACGTGCCAAATATCACAAGCCTAGATTAAAAGATGAAAAAGTTCAGACCCAGACGAACAATGTGAATGACAAAAAAAAAGAATTCTGCGTAAATCAATATGTCTCAAGAGCCTTTGAAATAAAACATACCTTGTCTATAAAACTGAATATAATTTGATTAACAGTCTATCATGTTCACTTCCAGTACTGTTTAAAGTTGTCATTTTTGACAGGTTTGAGTAACAAGCTTAATTTTTTAGCAGACGTTTGTCATTTGTGTACTACTGTGAAGTGTTGTAATATAATTCAAATCATTGATTTGAAAACTGTTAGATTTTAATATATATATATATATATATATATATACAGTGAAACCTGTCTAAACAGAACCTCCATGGGACCAAATTTTGTGTTTGTTATTGACAGGTTTTAGGCTTATACAGGTTCAATTAACAAAGATTTCCAAAATTGGGGACTTTATTTATTTAAAGTTTGGTTTATACAGGATTTCACTTTATTCCAGCAAATTTAAACAGGCTTCACTGTACAATAATTCTTATAGAATTAATGTATATCGTTTTGGTGTCTTTTGATTGGACAAGAGCACTGTCACATGTTTGTTTTTCATTTCTTCATAACTCGATGAACTATTTCATTTTTGATCCGTTCATAACTCAATGAATCTTTTTTGTTTAACCAGCATAAACAATATGGCAACCGATGACGGAAACTATGATAGTGTCAGATTGAAAGCCATATTTACAACAATGCACAAAAATAATTAAAATGCCTATCTGGCAAACATCTTTTAGTTAAAATTTGTGGAGAGGACCTTTGTAAGTTGGAATAACTTGTGTCCGATCCAAATGTTATATAGTTAACAATAAAATACGTTTAATCTAAATCTAAAATTTATCAAAATTGAAGCATACACCAAGCCTAATGACGTCAACAACATTTCGCGGAATTTTAATTTGTGTGATTTTTAGACCAGGGATATGCAAGAATATATTTTTATGTTCAGTATATCATTGAAGAATTATAAGGATTAAACGGTTCTTTTCAGGAGTTCTTGCATGTGTACATGGTGCTGATGCACTCACAAACTTTACATTAACGTTCTTTGGACGTTTATTCAGTTTATGAGTGCATCGGCACCGTGTACACATGCATGAACTCCTGAAGAGAAGCGTTTAATCCTATAATATGGCTGAAATATTGACAAAGTAGAAAAAACACATATATCAATCAGTAAGGTATAAAAAAAAAATTCAAACCTGTAGCTGTTTGTACAGACGGACTCTGAGCCATCGTGTCTGTCACATGTACTTTCAAATCTATTGTTGCTGCTGAATCTCGGCTCAACTGAAGTGATGTCCTAATTACACCAGAAGTCGAATTAATCGTGAATGCATCCTGAAACAAAATATTTAATATAAAACATCACCAAAAATCAAAATTAAAGTTTGTTTTTGCCCGCAAAAACGTATGTCTCCCCCCCCCATCCCACAAACTGTAGTCATAGGTAAAAAATCTATTTGGGTAACAAATAAAATTAAGCTTCAATGAATAACAAAAAAAACCTGTTTTTAATCCATGAAACACCAAAAAAAAATTGATCAAAAGTGCTAAAGCAAGGGTTACAGGTACTATTCCATATTGTCATGGCAAAGTTCCCCATTCCAGAAAATTGCTCAGCTATGTTCCAATGATTTTAAAGGAGTTTTGTTCTTCTAAAATCAATGGATTGGTGATGAAAACTTTTTCAGGGAAATAGTGACATTATGATAGACTCTTATACATATATATATATATATACAAGTTTCAGTAAGGGATATTACACTAGAGTGTTTGCAAATAACTCCCACAAAATTTAGGGGATCAACATTTCCTGGTAATATGCACAACTACATATGGTGTCCTTACTACCTACCAAGTTTCATGAAATTCTGTTCAGTAGTTTCAGAGGAGTTGTGCTGACATTAGCTGCTTCAGAAGTATATTTCGGGAAATTTTAATTTCAAAGGGGCATAACTCCCACAACATTTAAGGGATCAACATTTCCTGGTAATATGCACAACTACATATGGTGTCCTAATTACTACCTACCAAGTTTCATGAAATTCTGTTTAGTAGTTTCAGAGGAGTTGTGCTGACAAGCTACTTCAGAAGTATATTTCGGGAAATTTTTTATTTCAAAGGGGCATATCTCTCACAACATTTAGGGGATCAACATTTCTTGGTAATATGCACAACTACATATGGTGTCCTTACTATCTACCAAGTTTAATGAAATTCCGTTCAGTAGTTTCAGAGGAGTTGCGCTGACAAACTGTGTGACGGACAGACAGACGAACGGACAGACAGACAGACGGACAGGACAAAAACAATATGTCTCCCCACAAAAGTGGGGGGAGACATAATGAAATATACTATGAATTCATTTAAATTCATGAATACCAATTTTCTTAGTTTGAGGGAAAATTGTATCTTCATAGATGCATATTATAATTCCCTGCTATAGTCTTTACATATATATATACATATATGGTGAAAACAGTCGTTGAATTATTAATTTTATGGTGTGTAAACTGTAAATAGGTGTACCACAAATAAAAATGAATTCACAATAACACATGAGATTCACCAATTTTAAAGAAGAAAAAATCACCATGTCATGTAAATACGTTACACTTAAGATGTAAATGTATTCAAAATACACAATCAATTAGCCTGTTCAAAGATGGCACTCAAGGGAATCTGAAAAATGTGCCCTTTATGAGCAGTTGCCCTTTATATACAGGTTAAAATTATATGCACTATTCATTAATGGGGAAAATTAGATTGCCCTTTATAGAAAGTGGTTTGCTATATAGGGGAGACCTTTAAGGCAGGTTTGACTGTAGTTGACCAGGGAGAACATATCTACATATCTGCAAGTATTCAGACCTAAAATAAAATACAGTTTGAAGTTACATATATACCTGCAAAAAAGCCCCCCCCACCAAGAAAATTACATTATAGTGTAATCAAATTTTTTATAGATATAATTTTTTTAATGGGTGAAGTGTTCTCAATACACAATAGTATTAAATAACTATGAAATCATTGAATGATGAACAAATTAAATGTAAATCGTTACAAAAAACAAACCACAACATTACAAAATGGCCACCATTTTTTCCAAATAATTACCTTCTGGTAACAGTAATACGTGAATCATTACATACTAAATGATAATATGGATTGACCGATCTTAAATAAGCAGTCACCTATCTCACCAAGGTCATATTTCCTTTGTCCCAAAGGTGGTCGTTGTATACAAATTTGACTGTATATATCAATTTCAATGAAAGTCATGATAAAGTATGTCAGTGAATTGCAGCAGGTCTGTGGTTTTCTCCGGGTACTCTGGTTTCCTTCACCAATAAAACTGACCACCACGATATAACTTAAATATTGTTGAAAGTGGCGTTAAACACCATAACCCACCCATCCCCTCAATGAAAGTCGTAGCTATGCTACAAAGAATAACTTACTCTGTAATCATATGGAAAAACAGATTGTATGATGACTCCATTGCTGTCCCTGGCTACTATGGAAGATCTAGGTATAGAATATTGTAAGTTACTGGTAGAATCAGGATCAATGGCCACAACAGTTTCAACAATGGTTCCCACGACAACACCTTAAAATAGATACAGTACAATAAGGTCAATATCTAAGTCAATGATCACAACATTTTCTATCAATGGTTCCCAAATGTTCCTAAGTCAACACTTAAAATGAATATTGATATGTAGTTTAACGCCAACCCAACAATATTTCAGCTATATCATGTTGAGAATAAGTTAATTTTAATAAGATGATGATGAGATCCACTTTGTACTTGACCAACAGTTTAGTTGGATTTTTGTAGTGCTAGCTCACTGAAACAACAGTCTCCAGATAAATATGTCGCCCCCCCCCCTGCACGCCTAGTGGGAGGAGAAGCAGCAAATACCAATTTTATAGTCTTTGGCTTGACCCGACCAAGGGTCGATCATTACAATATCAAGAATTGTATATACTTACTTTCCTGGACATTCGTAGTGTAGACTTGTTTAGGGAATGCTGGTAATTTATTGTTAGCATCAGATATAGAGACAATCACTGAAGCTGTTCCTGTCCTTGGAGGACCTCCTTCGTCTCTGGCATGGATCTAAACAAAATAAATACATACTTTCAATAAAGTCATTGTTAATGTGATTTTATATAAACCAAACATAAAATAATTGAATCATTGGTTAATATGAGAGAATCCTTAGTGTAAATACTTTTAGGTAGTGTAAATCTGTCAACTGACCTAATATCTGTGGGTCAAATCGTACAATTCTATCTTAAAAACTGTGAAACATTTCTAACTTGTCAAGTAATTGTTTTCACCTGTGAATGTTCCCATTCTCAGATTTAACCTGTAAATAATGAAATTGTTCGACCATAAATATAACCAGTACGTATTGAAATTTTGAAATTCTCATTTTAATCAAGATTATGTAATAAAAAGACCTACCGTTACATTATAAGAAGTAAGAATGTCATAATCCATATTTCTTCTGTTGGTAACTGTTATAGCTCCATTGTCAGCATTTATTTGAAAATTATCCTGTCCTCCACTCCATATATAATATTTGATATTCCCATTAGATCCAAAATCTCTATCAGTAGCAGTAACCGTTGTAATAGGAGTTCCTAAAAATACACCAAAAATAGAGTGATTGATGCTTAACATCAATTGAGCAATTTTTCAGCTATATCTAAACTAGATGCAAGTTTTGTATTAAAATTTATAAGGGAGATAACTCTTTCATACCAAGACAAATATCTACATACAATTATAAATTAATTTTCCATCCAAGGACTTTTCTTACTTTTCAAGATGAGCATAAGAATTAATTTGGACTAGCTTTTTTGTTTTTTTAAATGAATATCTCAAATCCTTCTGATAGCTAAAGAAGAAATTAGATGCAAGACTTTTTCCTTACATTTATAAGGGAGACAACTCTTTTCTAACAAGACGTTTATATCAACATGCATCTATTCTATTGTTGTTTTATAGTCCTTGAACAATATACACATACAAACCTGCAGGGTCTATTTCACTGATAGCTCCTACATAAGAAGTGGGGTCAAATATAGGATTATGGTTATTCTCATCCTGTAAAAATATCATGATCAAATTAATTTGGTGTGAAATAGAAGATAAAAGGTTAAAGGAGGAACAAGCATTAACAATACTAAGCCATTACAATTTAATTCCAATTCCATTTTAATGGTAAAATATTATACTTTCCTTGTATATGGAGTCTTGAACAATTTAACTGTTAACAAACAATATATCATTAATCTGTTTATACTTTGAGATATATTTTTTTAAGGAAAAAAGATAGGGTCATGGTTAGGGTCAAGGTGTTTAACAATATTTCAGGTATATCGAGGTGGTCAGTTTTATTGGAGGAGGAACCCGGAGTACCTAGAGAAAACCACTGACAAATTTTATCACACAATGTTGTATTGAGTACACCTTGCCTGAGCAGGATTTGAACTCACAGCGTTAGTGGTGATAGGCATTGATTGTATAGGTAGTTATAAATCCAACTACCATATGATCACGATCACAACCACGACGGCCCCTAGGATGAGATGGGGATAGAGACATTTACTTCAAATATTGAGGAGGATAAAAGATATGGTGAGGTGGGGGATGAACAATTGATTTCATCATTCCTTTTAATTGAATTCCTATAAAATGGTAGAAACTATTAAACCAAATAAACTTCATAATTTCACAGATTAATGGGCAATATAACTACCTTTCTTTTATTTCTCTATTCAAATTCCATGGGGCCATTGTGGTCGTAATTGTATGGTAGTTGGATTTACTACTACCTGTGCAATCAGTGCCTATCACCACTAAAGTTTTGAGTTCAAACCCCGTTCATGGAGAGGTGTACTCGATACAGCATTATGTAATAAAGTTTATCAGTGACTTGCGACAGGTTGGTGGTTTTCTCCGGGGACTCCGGTTTCCTCTACCAATAAAACTGACCGCCACAATATAACTGAAATATTGTTGAAAGTGGTGTTAAACACCATAAACCAAACCATCTATTCAAATTCCTACCCAATGTGATTAAAATCCCATCTCTCACTTGCTCCCCTTGATGTGGGAGATCTGATGACTATGTTATGAATATTTAATGACATGATAAATACAAATTATGGTCCTTTTTCAACCAATCAGATTGCTCATAGTAAACAAAGAACTTTAATTTTAAATCTTAAAGCTTTCCTAGTCTCCTAATCTCCATTTTCATTGGATGATAACATAGGATCACCTGTATATGACCCATAATGGGGTTTCCTTAGATCTAACACACAGTGACATATCAGTAAGGGGAGCTAACTTACAATAATTTCTACAGTTATCGTTGTGTTTGTTTTCTGTGGAGGCTGATCTGCATCTGTAGCTTCTACTATCAGTACAAAACTGAAATTATATATATATATAATGCTTCTATGTTAAAATTTCTTAGCTTAATATTATATAAATTATAATTTCTGAGCTTAATATTACATAAATAATGCTTCTATGTTATAATTTCTTAGTTTAATATTATATAAATAAGGTTTCTGTGTTATAATTTCTTAGAGGTGTTAGGGGTATCAATTTTGTCTCTTACTATGATTTTTCAATTGAATTTTGGAACTGTTCTGACAGTGTGGTATTTTTTGTTTTTCATTTTATTAGTAAAGAAAAAAAAAATTGATATTTCCTGTCTTAAGTAACTTCTACCTGCCATGATCTCAAAATGAGGGTTACGGTTAGGGTTATGGTGTTGAATGCAACTTTCAACAATATTTTTCATTGCGATCAGTTGGAGGGAACCAGAGTATCTGAGCATCACTTAATACCCATGTTTAGTGGGCATCTTAAAAATATGGACGTCACACTTACTATCCCTGCTTACTGGGTGTCTTAAATTATGGACACTACTGGGTGTCTTAAAATATGGACACTACTGGGTGTCTTAAAATTATAGACACTACTGGGTGTCTTAAAATTATGGACACTACTGGGTGTCTTAAAATTATGGACACTACTGGGTGTCTTAAAATTATAGACACTACTGGGTGTCTTAAAATATGGACACTACTGGATGTCTTAAAATATGGACACTACTGGGTGTCTTAAAATTATAGACACTACTGGGTGTCTTAAAATTATGGACACTACTGGGTGTCTTAAAATTATGGACTCTACTGGATGTCTTAAAATATAGATAACACTGAGTGTCTTAAAATCATGGACACTACTGAGTGTCTTAAAATTATGGACACTTACTATCCACGTTTACTGGGTGTTTTAAAATTATGGACACTTACTATCCCTGTTTACTGGGTGTCTCTTCATAGTTGATAGCTCTACGAACAGACAGAACTCCAGAAACCAATCCCAGTTCAAAAGTATTATCATTAGTGTTACCAGCTACAATTCTGTACTTTATATCATTTCCAGACTCTTTATCTGTAGCCTGTAAAATGTTTTAATGACATGTAAAACTATCATTTAAATGATTTGTATCTGTAGCCTGTAAAATGTTTTAATGACATGTAAAACTATCATTTAAATGATTTGTATCTGTAGCCTGCAAAATGTTTTAATGACATGTAAAACTATCATTTAAATGATTTGTATCTGTAGCCTGTAAAATGTTTTAATGACATGTAAAACTATCATTTAAATGATTTGTATCTGTAGCCTATAAAATGTTTTAATGACATGTAAAACTATCATTTAAATGATTTGTATCTATAGCCTGTAAAATGTTTTAGTGACATGTAAAACTATCATTTAAATGATTTGTATCTGTAACCTGTAAAATGTTTTAGTGACATGTAAAACTATCATTTAAATTATTTGTAACAAGCTATGACATGGGTATTCATCAGAATATGCCATGGTATTTTTTGTGTTCAATGATTTGAGGGAGGTTATGGTCTTTGACGCCACTTTCAACAATATTTCGCTTATATCATGGCTGTCAGTTTTATTGGTGGAGGAAACAGGAGTACCCGGAAAAAACTACCAACCTGCCACAAGTCACTGACAAACTTGATCACATAATGTTGTATTGCGTTCACCTCGCCTGAGCGGAGTTCAAACTCACAATATTAGTGGTGATAGGCACTGATCACACAGGTATTTATAAATCCAACTACCATACAATCACGAGGTTTAATATTGGACCAAAGTCATTGTTATCTTACCTGTACTGTAACAGGTATCAGTAAGGACATATCTGTCTCTCTAATGGATGTCCTGTATGATGCTGGGTTAAATATTGGGCCAAAGTCATTGTAATCTAGGATCTGTAGAGACAATGGAACACTTTTTTGCCTTGGAGAGGATCCCTGGTCAACAGCTATTAATAGCAACTCGTATCTTGGATTAGTTTCATAATCTAATTTCTTTGCTAATGTTATATTACCAGAAACTGGGTCAATGTTAAATCTGTAATTATATATCAATATTAATATTGTGACATGAAAGTCAGTTTGGTTTATAGTGTTTAATGCTATTTTCAACAATATTTCAGTTATATCGTGGCGGTCAGTTTTATTCGTGGAGGAAACTGGAATTCACGGAAAAACCACTGACCTGTCACAAGTCACTGACAAACTTTATCACATAATAGTGAATCACGTACACCTTGCCATGAACAGGGTTCGAATTCACACCTGAAGTGGGGATAGGCACTGATTGCACTGATAGTTGGAAATCCAACCCAACTACCATACGATCATGACCACGACGGCTCCGACATGAAAGTGGTAATTGTCTAATTATTATTAAAAGTAAGGTTTTACTCCCTCAGGTATAAGTGACCAAAGACGATTTTGGTTATCCTGTTTAGATCCTCTGGATTTCTTGTTCCCAAAGACCTTTTAATTACTTGGCTTTCAAATCGTTTCACCTTGAGCGTACCTGATGAAGGTTATTCCAGAAACGTGTCTTACACACTAAATTATATATATACATTTTTATTATACATGTACAATATACATACCCAATCACAATTTAAAAGAAAAAAAAGAGGACCACATGAAAATAGAACCTTTGACACAAAAAATGGAAGAATGTGTCAATAAGGCATGGATTCCCCCACTTCCAGCAACAGTAAAAAGGGACATAACTCCAGAACAAACTAGGAAGAACTGTTTTAGATACCTAAAACTTATGTCTCCCCTTAATGTGGCCATCTGTACAACAATAAGTTACACATTATGAGTTGAATGATACTATTTAAAAAACAATTATTTGACCTTGAGGTCATATGTCAAGGTCCCACGAAGGTCATTATGGTATGCAACACACCGCCTTATGGTCATGCATGCACATACCAATTATCACTGACCTATCTCGAAAGACAATAATGTTATGGCCCGGACAAGAAAATACTATTTAAAAACAATTATTTGACCTTGAGGTCAAAGGTCAAGGTACAACGAAGGTCATTACGGTACTCGACACACAGCCTTATGGTCACATACCAAATATCATTGACCTATCTCGAAAGACAAAAAAGTTATGGTCCGGATAAGCTTCGCGAAGAAGAAGAAGAAGAAGAAGAAGAAGAAGAAGAAGAAGAAGAAGAAGAAGAAGAAGAAGAAGAAGAAGAAGAAGAAGAAGAAGAAGAAGAAGAAGAAGAAGAAGAAGAAGAAGAAGAAGAAGAAGAAGAAGAAGAAGAAGAAGAAGAAGAAGAAGAAGAAGAAGAAGAAGAAGAAGAAGAAGAAGAAGAAGAAGAAGAAGAAGAAGAAGAAGAAGAAGAAGAAGAAGAAGAAGAAGAAGAAGAAGAAGAAGAAGAAGAAGAAGAAGAAGAAGAAGAAGAAGAAGAAGAAGAAGAAGAAGAAGAAGAAGAAAAAGAAGAAGAAGAAGAAGAAGAAAAAACAATCAGACTAAAACAATATGTCTCCCTTCGTTCGAAGGGGAGACATAATAAAGATGCAACGTCCAACTTGGCCTCCCTTCTCCCTTGTGGTTTCCCACATTGTGTATAAATTTCAAATGATTTACTTAAGGGGAATTAACTTATTGAGTGGAAATCAACTGCAGAGCGTACATATGGACAGACATGAGTAAAACATAATTGGGACATTAAAAATGTGGCTATATATAACACTAAACAGTAATAAACCAATTGAAACTAATCAAGTATACATGTAAACAGTTACCAGATCATTAGGAAATAGTGTTCAATGAACCGCTATAACAGATCGCACATGATTAGAAAATAGTGTTCAATGAACCGCCATTGCCAGTATGTATCAAATACACTTACACATCAGCCCCAGTTCCTGATAAACTGTATCTCAAGTCACCATTTGGTCCACTATCTAGATCTGTCCCCTACAAAGATAAGATTTGATAGAGGTAAAAAACTCATTCATAGGGGCGTTTTAACAGTCGCTAAAAGTCAAACCTGCCTTTAAAGGGCACATGTACCGTAATTTACGGACGATAGGTCGATATTTTTTTTCCTCAACACGCTGGCTTCGACCTATCGTCCACATCGACCTATACAAGGATGAAGTTAAAAAAATCTGGAATCCCTAAAAAAAATCTCGATAAAAATGACGATTTTGTTTACAGTATACCTTGAATTTGCTGTAGGTTTTTTTTCTGAATAAGAAGACTGAAATCATCGATGTTCTTGGGGAATAAAAGTATACTAACAAGGGGTGCAATTCCGGGGAAAAAATGTTCAACATCCGAAAAAAATCAATAATATTCAATGATTGAAGTGTTAGCGAAAATCAGTTCAATATTGAATTGTATAATAAAATATATACTATAAAAAATGTATGTTGTTGAAAAAAAATCACAGGGTGGATCGTTTTACAATATAAAATTATTGTCACAAAATATCTAAATATAGCTATATAGGTTTTCCATCTACCACGAGCATGCACACGGGGTTTTAGTAAAAAATGGCGGTTGCATTACATCTCACAATAATTTGAATACACGTGGAGAACAAGCTTTTTATACTAAATATACTGGAAAATAATTATCGATTTCGTTAAACTAGAATGTTCTACACTTGAATTGGTCAATTAGGAACAAATAAAATAATCACCATGAGATAATCAACACAGGTGAACATCAGTCGGCACTTAATTATCCTGATCAGCTGATTGAAAATTTACTGGACCGAGACGATCACATAATTTGTGTACTACTAATTAAACACAGCTTAAAGGTATGTCAATAAAACTGCACAAGGTGATACATTGTTTTGACAGCTTGATTATTTTATTGTATGAACATCCGTTTACCATCTATTGTGACACCCACAGATGGCCTGATTTGAATGTCATCGATGTCTGGCTACCAGACTCCCCGTAAAAAACAAGCTTAAAAACAAAATTTTATTCAATTTAATTTTCATAATTATTTCGTTTATGACACATAAGAATAGTATTCTTGAGTTAATACTTACATATACTTACCGAAGAACATCGTTATAGGGCAAATGTTTACCGATGTAAAAATAAAAAACACAAAAAAAGTTTGATGTGACGATACTTACCCAAGTTGTCATCGGCATCCTCGACCTATGGAATGCTTCGACCTATCTTAGTATTTCCCAAAAAATTTAGCCGAAAAGCAGCAATTCGACCTATCGTCCCCATCGACCTATAGTCCGTAAATTACGGTATATCACAAATCACTGTCTATAAAGGGTAGTTTCATTTTCTCCATTTATTGAATAGTGCATATAACTTGAACCAGTATATAAAGGGCACATTTTCAGGTTTTCTTCAATGCCCTTTATATACAGGTTTGATTGTAAGGCCAAAAAAAAAAATATGTGTGTTTACGGTCACCCGACCGACCCTAATTTTTGCTAGCGACCCTATGAATTTTTACACAGAATTCGGATAACCATTTTTTTTGTTTAACCAGCAGCAATGTTTTATTTATTCAACTGCTAGTTTTTGTCGAAATTGAGAGCAAAGAAGGTAGAAAAACTGCATAATTCGTCATTTTACCAGAAATTTCGAAAATGAAATACCGGAATCGGATTCCGAAACCAGGAACGACTATTTCCGGTTTTGCAGATAATAATAAAAAAAAATAATCCCGACCGATCGACCCTAGATTTTTTTTACATGTGACAGTAAACACACATATATATTTTTTTGGCCTAATAGTGAGTGATCGTTGCTTAATTCCAAATGAGCCAATTTTTCAGATATATCATGAGAACAAGTTACATTCGATGAGATGAGAATGATGTCCGCTTGATACTAGACCAACATGATATGTTAGATTTTTATAGTGCTAGTTCACCGCTTGATACTAAACCAACATGGTATGTTGGATTTTTATAGTGCTAGTTCACCGCTTGATACCAGACCAACATGGTATGTTGGATTTTTATAGTGCTAGTTCACCGCTTGATACCAGACCAACATGGTATGTTGGATTTTTATAGTGCTAGTTCACCGCTTGATACCAGACCAACATGGTATGTTGGATTTTTATAGTGCTAGTTCACCGCTTGATACCAGACCAACATGGTATGTTGGATTTTTATAGTGCTAGCTCACTGAAGCAACAGTCCGCAGAGAGACATGTCATTCAAATAGGACACATTATCCCGATTCTGAGGCAACCAGTCTTTATTCTTACTCCTTAATGCTTTTTTTATTTACTCTATCAGGACTCGAACCCATGAACTAATGCATTAGATTAGGGTTAAGGTGTTTAACGCCACTTTCAACAATATTTCAGCTATATCATGGTGGTCAGTTTTATTGTTTGAGGAAACCGATGTACTCAGAGAAAACCATCGACCTGCCACAAGTTACTGACAAACTTTATCACATAATAATAAAGTTGTGTCAAGTAGACCTCACCATGAGAGGGATTCGAACTCACAACATTAGTGGTGATAGGCACTGATTCGATAGGTAGTTGTAAATATGATCATGAAAACGATGGAGTATCAAATTTTAGAACAAGTTTCCTTATTTATGAATATGATTGTTAGTGAACAACTTACGGAAGTAAACATTATAGTGCTGCTGCTAATCTTGATAAAATGGAATACATCTTAAAAATAATTTACCGTTAATTCATACACTTACTGTGACTGTTCCAATTGGTTGTCCTACAGCTAAATCTTCTCTTGCTGTGAAAGAATAACTTTGTAGTAAAAAGGAAGGATAGTTGTCATTGGCATCTAAGAGATTAATGGTTACCGTAGTAACACTAGATCTGGTACTATTTTTTGCATCACTTGCTACGACCTGAAAATATACAGATTATTATTTTACAATTGTTTTTCTATTTAAAATTGTCTTCTCTTGAATTCAGTTTCTTTCCTTATTCATGACTTACCACTGAATTACTGACAAGAGAAACACGACGGGTGACACCAGTGGAGCAGGAACTGCTTATCCATGGAGCCCCTTACTTCTTCCCAAGTTTTTAGTTGGATTAATATTGTGTTGTTCATTTTGTCAAATTACATGTCTTCACATTTTTAGTTCTGTGTTGTAATGTCCACTATGATTTCCATGGAAAAAGAGATGTTCGGTTCATATTTACTTCCATATTTTGTTCTGTACTGTAGGGGTTCATATTTTATCTATGTTATTTGTATTTATTAACATATACTGGTGTACAACACAATTTTCATATCGGATGATGTTCGTGTCATTTAACAGTAGCAGGACGGAAGCCACTTATGGAGCAGGAACTGTTTACCCTTCCAGACTACCTGAGTTTACCACCATTTTTTTGTGGGTTTCATGTTGTTCAACTTCAGTTTTTTAGATTATTGTTTGTCTTTTGGACATTTAATTGTCTGTTCTTAAGAATTATCACTTCTAGTTACTACTCTGGTATCTTGAAAATATTACAGCAAAATTGTTATTATTTACAAATTATGCATACCAAACTGTTACCTGAAAAGTTCCCCAAGAAGTCTGTAAGACACAGATTTGATTTAATAGTTGGTTGCTTAACATCCAGAAGCATTTTTCATGTATATTCAGGAGAACAATCAAGTTGAACAATATATAAAACTTAGATAGAAATGAGGGAGGAATGGGACGAAAACTTTAGACAAAGAAAAGAATGGAGAGTTGGATATGAACAGATAATTATGCCTTTTGTATCTACACTTTTTCAAAATCTAGAAAAGTGCCCTTTTAATGTGCAGGGAGCATGGCACGCGGTAAAACTCAAATTTGTTAACTACAGTAATAGCCTATATGTATTTATACAGAACAGTCAGGAACCAATCATATTTAATCACTGTGATAGACATACCACTCTACTTAGTGATAAGGATAATACATGATTTATTGTACTCAATCTATCTATTTACTTTCTTTTATCTTTAGGGTGATAGCAAGTAACATTCTACATGCTCTAAATGTCAAACAAAAAGTTTGAGGATAAGTAAAACACAACGAAAGAAACTTTATCGAGTGATACATCCATGACAGTGATTTCTAACGATATGTCTCTGATTGTACTGTAACCATGATGGCTGAAGCTTGTGAGATTCTATAAAGACTTACAGTAACAGTCTGTTGACGATCAGCCAATATTTCATAGTTGAGCAGTGAAGGGTTTTTTATGGTTAAACTAACTAATGCTGAACCAACACCTGAATCTGGTGATACCAGGAAATTGTCGTATGGAGTAGCATTGCTGATCTTCACATCAAATTGTGCAAAACTAGCCTGAAAGAAAAATAGCATAATTAGTATGATTGATTGGTGTTTAACGCATGATTAGTATCAAATTGTCTCTAAAGCGTCATTTAATAGCTTACGACAAAGTCAAATGTAAAATTGCAATGTTATAAACTAATGTTGTAAACTAATTGTTGGTAATTTTTCTACATCCTTAATTTGAAATTATGCTATGCCATTATTGGTTAGTGTTTGGTTGTTTATTTCATATATGACCAATGACATTATTTTGGTGTACAAAAGTCAAAGTTCAAAGGATGCACTAGATTTTAAATGGGAAATTCTGTAATGAAAAGGTTGATAGGATGGTATCACTTTATTCATTTTCATGATACAAATTTTATTCATTCTCAATTTAAATAATATGGAAAATTTTCTTTGAAATGAATTCGATCTAATAATTTATGGGAAATTAAAAAAAATTAATTCATATATAAGTATTACATGACTAAAATCTTCAACTTGATTTTTAACAATAATGCAAAGCAAACTGAAACCATGGGAACAGCATATGCTAAAGACTTGTTGTATCGCTACTCCATTTTGTTGGGCATACAATATGAACATGTTTACAGGAGGAAGTATAATGTCTTGGAGAATCCACTTATTGTCTTTAGGGAAGTAATAAATTATCACAGATTATACAAAAGGTTAGGTTTATGGTGTTTAATGCCACTTTCAACAATATTTCAGTTTTATTGTGGTGGTCAGTTTTATTGGTTGAGGAAATAGGAGTAATCGGAGAACTGACCTGCCTCAAGTCTCTGACAAACTTTATCACATTATGTTGTATTGAGTACACCTTGCCTGAGTGGGATTCCAACTCACAATTTTAGTGATGATAGGCACTGATTGCACAGGAAGTTGTAAATCCAATTACTATATGATCACAACAACGACGGCCCCATCGATCATACATATGTCATGAGAGCTTCATCATAGAGAGCTGAACTCACACTTGTATATCTCAGTGGTGACTGGAAGAAACCAGGTTGATTTATAACCAGACAAAACGAGACCAACGTGTCCCCTAACGATACAAAAACATTAATAATAGAAGTGATACATACATCGTCAGGATCGGTTACTTTCATGGTTAAGCGAGGAAGAGTGGTTGCCCCTGAACTCTGAGAGTCCATTTCTGTCACGTTAACAGCATAACTTGAGAATTCAAACTCTGGTTTGTTATCATCTAGATCTTGTATGTTAACAGTAATGACAGTCTGTGTCCTCTGGTTAGTCTCTACACCATTCTCTAATTCTATAGCCTGAAATATAGCATTCCATCAATTCTATTATTCTATGGCATGCAAAATAAATTGTGCTCAAACAACAATTTTGTCTTCCAAAATTTTTTTGTGGCAAAACAAAAATGTTATCTTCCAAATAAATTGTGATCAAACAGTAATTTTGTCTTCCAAATAAATTGTGAACAAACAGTAATTTTGTCTTCCAAATAAATTGTGAACAGACAACAATTTTATCTTCCAAATAAATTGTGAACAGACAACAATTTTGTCTTCCAAATAAATTGTGAACAGACAACAATTTTGTCTTCCAAATAAATTGTGAACAGACAACAATTCTGTCTTCCAAACAAATTGTGAACAGACAACAATTCTGTCTTCCAAATAAATTGTGAACAGACAACAATTTTGTCTTCCAAACAAATTGTGAACAGACAACAATTTTATCTTCCAAATAAATTGTGAACAGACAACAATTTTGTCTTCCAAATAAATTGTGATAAAACAAAAATTTTATCTTCCAAATAAATTGCGATCCAACAAAAATTATGTCTTCCAAAAAAATTGTGATCAAACAAAAATTTTGTCTTCCAAATAAATTGTCATCAAACAACAATTTTGTATTCCATGCTAAAAATAGATACTGAACCTGTTTAGAAAAACATACCTCTATCATAAACTGGTACCTAGCCTGAAGAACTTCTCTATCTATAGGATTGTTAACCTGTATAGGTGCACGCCAAGCATTCTCTCCTACTTTAACAGCATCACCAACTTTAAATAACTGGTCTGGATCTAAAATAGTAACATATTGAGATCAACAGAGGTCAAAGGATTCATCTTCATTGTATCAATCCACTTCAGATCTAAATAATAAGTCCACTTTTATAAATATTAAGTCATTTGACCATGGATCTGAAAATAGTTCACTAGAGAATGACAGAAAATTTCATGTACATGTGTATTGACCAATAAAAATGCTCATATATTGCAGTAAATTTATATGTTTACATATTCATCAGAATAGAAAAAAAATTGTACCATCTCTTAAAACAATTGGCCTAGATATATAAATTTTCAAAAAAAGAGGTAACAAATATTTAGTATAAGCTTCTACAACTGAATGAACAGAACAGAAAAAGTACAAAAATATATCATTAAGCAAAATTAGAATGATCGCTATTTTTAGATAAACAAACATATCTTATTCTTATCATTAACAAATGAGTTAAAATTTAAGGTATATATCTCATGATGTCGTCCCCCATTATTATAGCCTGAGTCTCCAAGGAGTTTGTATCACAATGGTGATATTACAGATCCCTTATTATTAAAACCTGTGCATCCTAGAGCCTGCCGTAATATTACATATCTCATAGTATTAACACCTGAGCCTTCATAATGGTAATATTACACATCCCCTAATAGTATCAAGTGCACCTCCAAGGAGTCTGTATAAACCTGGTTATATTACAGATCCTCTATTATTAAAACCAGAGCATCCTAGAGCCTGCTGTTATATTACATCTCTCAGAGTATTAAAACCCGAGCCTTCAAAGAGTCTCACCTGTGTCATAACGGTAATGTTACACATCCCCTAATAGTATCATTTGCACCTCCAAGGAGCCTGTATCGTCTTATATTATGCCTCCCTGCATTATTAAAACCCTGAGCCTTCAAGGTTAGTTGGCAGGACCATCGGATACATGTCTTAATGATGACACTGGCTAAGTTTCGTTCAAATTGTTCAAGATTTGGTTAAATTTGGCTCAGCGGTTTCAAAGGAAAAATATTCAAATTTTCAAATTTTTAAAATCAGTCTAATTTGCATATTTTTGTAAAAATCGACAAAATGCAAAATATTTCAACAAATTCTGTAATATATGTCATACTTAATTCATTAAAATAGACCCACTATTCAAATTTCAGCTCATTCGATAGAAAACTATGGCTTTATTGGGTCTGCATGTGTATCATATAATCTATTTATAGTAACATCAGACATGTTGGATGATTGGTACGATTATGGGAGATGACGACAGACGCGAAATATTGGCAAAAGCTCACATGACCATTAGTGAGCTAAAAACAACAAAATGCTATTTTGATTGATGATGTTACATTTGATAGACAGTGCTAAAGAAAAAAAATTGTTTGTTACAATCTTGTAGAAGCAAACACATTGTGATCCATAGTGTTATTTCTTGTAGCATCTAGTTTGAACAAAAATAATATTAAAATACTAAGATTGCAACATGTTAGCAAAAAACACAACAAAAATCAATGTGGACTATTAACTTTTGTTTCTAAATTCCTAGGGATCTATGTATACATCACATTAGAAAATTTCCTTTTTTTACCCTAATTTCTTATTATTTATATGTAATATAGTCATAGCATATACATGTATCTTGGAAATTATCATCAATCAGTTCTACATTTTAGTCGTATACAATAGTAAACAGTGTATTAATCTCCAACTTAATACCAAATCCTGTATTACTGTGTGGTTAAGAAGCTTGCCTGATCCTTTAATTTCACGTTCCACTATATAGATGATGTCCTTTCACTAAATAATTCTAAATTTGGTGATTTTGTTGATCGCATCTATCCCATTGAGCTTGAAATAAAGGATACCACAGACACAGCTAGGTTTGTTTCATACCTTGACCTACACCTTGAAATTGACAGCGAGGGCCATATAAGAACAAAACTGTACGACAAAAGAGATGATTTCAATTTTCCCCTTGTGAACTTTCCATTTATATGTAGCAACATTCCAGCAGCACCTGCATATTGAGTATATATCTCTCAGGTGATCCGATATTCCAGAACATGTGGTTCCTATCATGATTGCTGCCAACAGGGAAGCTACTGAAGCTAGTGGTTAAGTTTAAGTTGTCACTTCAAAAGTTTTATGGTCACCACCATGACTTGGTAATAACTGTTACAGAGTATCTGTGTCACAAATGATCACGGATATGTTCCATTATTTGTCATAATCAGAATCCGGTTCTTTCCTCATTCATGACTTATCACCAGGTTTGTAACAAGAGTCAAGAGTAACATGACGGGTGCCACATGTGGAGCAGGAACTGCTTACCCTTCTGGAGCACCTAGCTGAGTTCACCCTTGGTTTTTAGTGGGGTACATGTTACTTGATTTTTAGTTTTCTGTGTAATGCTTTGTAGATTGTTGTTTTTCTTTTTTCCTTTGTCTTTTGACCATTGTGTTGGCTGTCCTTTTGATTTACGGCTTCTGATTTCCCCTTTGGTATCTTCAAACTCTTCTTGTTATAAGGAACAAAAGTGCAAAACATATTTTTGTTATTCGGTAAAATACATGTAGTTCACAGAAATTAGAAATAAAATTATTGTGGGATATGTTAGATATATATATAGGTAAATGTACATGTAAGTTATCTGATAATGATTTATGGAAGATTGTGTATATGTACAGTAAGTAATATATTGTATTCCCCATAACTAATAATCAACACAATTATTTTGATCACATGTGTATGAATCTGATCATGTGATTGATAATGTGACATGTCATGTGTCTGTGGATGGAGTTTTAGTGTGATGTAAACAACAGAACTTGTTACAATGGATATAAATTTGATCAGTTAATATTTAACTTACCCAATCCTGCTTGTGCTTAAATATATTGAATCAATATATTTGAATATCACTTGAAGAAATTTATTTATCCCCTACATGGACAAAAATAGCTTTTTCTTATGATATGATAATTAATACAAGAATAGTCTGTTTGTTCTTTTTTTAATCCTTGGAGTAATGTTTTAATCTACAACCAACAGAACTTCATGGCTGAATGAGTTTTTGTTATTACCCACGTAGTCATGATTTCTGTGAATGTCAGAGGTCTTTTTGACAGTTGAAGTGAAAGTGTGTTGTATTTTTATTATTTTGCTAATGTTTGTTTGGCTGGCGGTGATTCTAAGAGGACAGGGTTAAAAGATCCAATTATCAAGAATAACTCATCATTTAAGAAATAACTGTATTGTATTTGAATAGTTGTTCGCGTCAAATGAGGATTTGACAGTCGAAAATGCAGTTTTACTGGGTCTGCTACTGTGTTTTGTAAATTTGACGGTAAATATGTAAACATGTTATATAATAATTGCATTAGAATTATGATTTGCCTGTCCAAAACAGGATCTATTCATTATCAGCTTCATGCATTGTCATCATATGTTTTTTAGAGGATAAGGAGAGTCAGATAGTATTACGTAAAGTTGTTGACCATCTTTTTTTTTCTTTTTTCCATTTCAATTTTAATGAAGCTGAACATTTTGATCAAAGTGATGATCGAGAATCTAATTTAAACACATATTTTGGAATTCCAACAATTCTATTCTAAAGATATTTTTCTAATGGGACAGAAGAGTATAGCAGAAAACAATTTTTAATCAATAATGATTGATTGATTGATGTTTAACTCCAACTTTAGCGGTATTTCAGCTATATAATGGCATGAACAAATTTTACAAATAAATTAATAATAAATTTGATAACTTTTACAGTTTCAATTACTACAATAATTTTTTTTAAACAGATACGATTGATCTTTGCAACTGCCTTAAGAATAACCAGAGGCTCTCAAGAGCCTGTATCGTTCACCTGGTAATAAAAAAAAACAATTGGTCCTATGTAAAAACTATGTCCTGCGTCATCTTGGAATTACGATCAACATAAAAAACACAAAGTTTGTAAAGGACCTTCCAATGATTGATGCACAGTTTAGGTTCAATCAGTGCAATAGCTTCAGAGAAGAATATATTTCTGTATTTTCCCCATATGGTTCTGTGTTAATACTATGACCTGTGGTGGCAGCCATCTTGGATTTCCGATCGGCATAAAAAACAGGACCTTCCAATGATCATTCCTGGGCAGTTTGGTTTCAACTGTCCAAGTGGTTTCAGAGAAGAAGCATTTTGAAACATTTTTCCCATAGGGTCCAATGTTAAACTAAGTCCTGCCGTAGCCGCCATTTTGAATTTCATATCAGAATAAAAAACGTATATTTTGTAGAGGACCATTCAATGAACATTCATGCACAGTTTGGCTTTAATCATATTTGTAGTTTCTGAGAAGAAGGCATTTGAACATTTTCCCATAGGGTCCAATGTTAATCTATGTCCTGCGGTGGTGGCCATCTTGGATTTCCGATCGGCATAAAAAACACACACCTTGTAGAGGACCTTCCAATGATCATTCCTGGGCAGTTTGGTTTCAATAATCCAAGTGGTTTCAGAGAAGAAGCGTTTTGAAACATTTTCCCCATAGGGTCCAATGTTAAACTAAGTCCTGCCGTAGCCGCCATTTTGAATTTCATACCAGAACAAAAAACGTAAAGTTTGTAGAGGACCATCTAATGAACATTCATGTACAGTTTGGCTTTAATCATATTTGTAGTTTCTGAGTAGAAGGCATTTGAATATTTTCCCATAGGGTCCAATGTTAATCTATGTCCTGCGGTGGCGGCCATCTTGGATTTCCGACCGGCATAAAAAACAGAAAATTTGTAGAGGACCTTCCAATGATCATTCCTGGGCAGTTTAGTTTCAACTGTCCAAGTGGTTTCAGAGAAGAACCATTTGGAAACATTTTTCCCATAGGGTCCAATGTTAAACTAAGTCCTGCCGTAGCCGCCATTTTGAATTTCATACCGGAACAAAAAACGTAAAGTTTGTAGAGGACCATCTAATGAACATTCATGTACAGTTTGGCTTTAATCATATTTGTAATTTCTGAGTAGAAGGCATTTGAACATTTTCCCATAGGGTCCAATGTTAATCTATGTATTGCGGTGGTGGCCATCTTGGATTTCCGATTGGCATAAAAAACATAAAATTTGTAGAGGACCTTCCAATGATCATTCCTAGGCAGTTTGGTTTCAATTATCCAAGTGGTTTCAGAGAAGAAGCGTTTTGAAACATTTTTCCCATAGGGTCCAATGTTAAACTAAGTCCTGCCGTAGCCGCCATTTTGAATTTCATACCAGAACAAAAAACGTAAAGTTTGTAGAGGACCATCCAATGAACATTCATGTACAGTTTGGCTTTAATCATATTTGTAGTTTCTGAGTAGAAGGCATTTGAATATTTTCCCATAGGGTCCAATGTTAATCTGTCCTGCGGTGGCGGCCATCTTGGATTTCCGACCGACATAAAAAACAGAAAATTTGTAGAGGACCTTCCAATGATCATTCCTGGGCAGTTTGGTTTCAACTGTCCAAGTGGTTTCAGAGAAGAAGCATTTTGAAACATTTTTCCCATAGGGTCCAATGTTAAACTAAGTCCTGCCGTAGCCGCCATTTTGAATTTCATATCGGAACAAAAAACCTTAAGATTGTAGAGGACCATCCAATGAACATTCATGTACAGTTTGGCTTTAATCATATTTGTAGTTTCTGAGAAGAAGGCATTTGAACATTTTCCCATAGGGTCCAATGTTAATCTATGTATTGCGGTGGTGGCCATCTTGGATTTCCGATTGGCATAAAAAACAGAAAATTTGTAGAGGACCTTCCAATGATCATTCCTGGGCAGTTTAGTTTCAACTGTCCAAGTGGTTTCAGAGAAGAAGCATTTTGAAACATTTTTCCCATAGGGTCCAATGTTAAACTAAGTCCTGCCGTAGCCGCCATTTTGAATTTCATATCGGAACAAAAAACCTTAAGATTGTAGAGGACCATCCAATGAACATTCATGTACAGTTTGGCTTTAATCATATTTGTAGTTTCTGAGTAGAAGGCATTTGAACATTTTCCCATAGGGTCCAATGTTAATCTATGTATTGCGGTGGTGGCCATCTTGGATTTCCGATTGGCATAAAAAACATAAAATTTGTAGAGGACCTTCCAATGATCATTCCTAGGCAGTTTGGTTTCAATTATCCAAGTGGTTTCAGAGAAGAAGCGTTTTGAAACATTTTTCCCATAGGGTCCAATGTTAAACTAAGTCCTGCCGTAGCCGCCATTTTGAATTTCATATCGGAACAAAAAACCTTAAGATTGTAGAGGACCATCCAATCAACATTCATGTACAGTTTGGCTTTAATCATATTTGTAGTTTCTGAGAAGAAGGCATTTGAATATTTTCCCATAGGGTCCAATGTTAATCTGTCCTGCGGTGGCGGCCATCTTGGATTTCCGACCGGCATAAAAAACAGAAAATTTGTAGAGGACCTTCCAATGATCATTCCTGGGCAGTTTGGTTTCAACTGTCCAAGTGGTTTCAGAGAAGAAGCATTTTGAAACATTTTTCCCATAGGGTCCAATGTTAAACTAAGTCCTGCCGTAGCCGCCATTTTGAATTTCATATCGGAACAAAAAAACCTTAAGATTGTAGAGGACCATCCAATCAACATTCATGTACAGTTTGGCTTTAATCATATTTGTAGTTTCTGAGAAGAAGGCATTTGAACATTTTCCCATAGGGTCCAATGTTAATCTATGTATTGCGGTGGTGGCCATCTTGGATTTCCGATTGGCATAAAAAACATAAAATTTGTAGAGGACCTTCCAATGATCATTCCTAGGCAGTTTGGTTTCAATTATCCAAGTGGTTTCAGAGAAGAAGCGTTTTGAAACATTTTTCTCATAGGGTCCAATGTTAAACTAAGTCCTGCCATAGCCGCCATTTTGAATTTCATACCAGAACAAAAAACGTAAAGTTTGTAGAGGACCATCTAATGAACATTCATGTACAGTTTGGCTTTAATCATATTTGTAGTTTCTGAGTAGAAGGCATTTGAATATTTTCCCATAGGGTCCAATGTTAATCTATGTCCTGCGGTGGCGGCCATCTTGGATTTCCGACCGGCATAAAAAACGGAAAATTTGTAGAGGACCTTCCAATGATCATTCCTGGGCAGTTTGGTTTCAACTGTCCAAGTGGTTTCAGAGAAGAAGCATTTTGAAACATTTTTCCCATAGGGTCCAATGTTAAACTAAGTCCTGCCGTAGCCGCCATTTTGAATTTCATATCGGAACAAAAAACCTTAAGATTGTAGAGGACCATCCAATGAACATTCATGTACAGTTTGGCTTTAATCATATTTGTAGTTTCTGAGAAGAAGGCATTTGAACATTTTCCCATAGGGTCCAATGTTAATCTATGTATTGCGGTGGCGGCCATCTTGGATTTCCGATCGGCATAAAAAACATAAAATTTCTAGAGGACCTTCCAATGATCATTCCTAGGCAGTTTGGTTTCAATTATCCAAGTGGTTTCAGAGAAGAAGCGTTTTGAAACATTTTTCCCATAGGGTTCAATGTTAAACTAAGTCCTGCCGTAGCCGCCATTTTGAATTTCATACCGGAACAAAAAACGTAAAGTTTGTAGAGGACCATCTAATGAACATTCATGTACAGTTTGGCTTTAATCATATTTGTAGTTTCTGAGTAGAAGGCATTTGAATATTTTCCCATAGGGTCCAATGTTAATCTATGTCCTGCGGTGGCGGCCATCTTGGATTTCCGACCGGCATAAAAAACAGATAATTTGTAGAGGACCTTCCAATGATCATTCCTGGGCAGTTTGGTTTCAACTGTCCTAGTGGTTTCAGAGAAGAAGCATTTTGAAACATTTTTCCCATAGGGTCCAATGTTAAACTAAGTCCTGCCGTAGCCGCCATTTTGAATTTCATATCGGAACAAAAAACCTTAAGATTGTAGAGGACCATCCAATGAACATTCATGTACAGTTTGGCTTTAATAATATTTGTAGTTTCTGAGAAGAAGGCATTTGAACATTTTCCCATAGGGTCCAATGTTAATCTATGTCCTGCGGTGGCGGCCATCTTGGATTTCCGACCAGCATAAAAAACAGAAAATTTGTAGAGGACCTTCCAATGATCATTCCTGGGCAGTTTGGTTTCAACTGTCCAAGTGGTTTCAGAGAAGAAGCATTTTGAAACATTTTTCCCATAGGGTCCAATGTTAAACTAAGTCCTGTCGTAGCCGCCATTTTGAATTTCATATCGGAACAAAAAACCTTAAGATTGTAGAGGACCATCCAATCAACATTCATGTACAATTTGGCTTTAATAATATTTGTAGTTTCTGAGAAGAAGGCATTTGAACATTTTCCCATAGGGTCCAATGTTAATCTATGTCCTGCGGTGGCGGCCATCTTGGATTTTCGACCGGCATAAAAAACAGAAAATTTGTAGAGGACCTTCCAATGATCATTCCTGGGCAGTTTGGTTTCAACTGTCCAAGTGGTTTCAGAGAAGAAGCATTTTGAAACATTTTTCCCATAGGGTCCAATGTTAAACTAAGTCCTGTCGTAGCCGCCATTTTGAATTTCATATCGGAACAAAAAACCTTAAGATTGTAGAGGACCATCTAATGAACATTCATGTACAGTTTGGCTTTAATCATATTTGTAGTTTCTGAGTAGAAGGCATTTGAATATTTTCCCATAGGGTCCAATGTTAATCTATGTCCTGCGGTGGCGGCCATCTTGGATTTCCGACCGGCATAAAAAACGGAAAATTTGTAGAGGACCTTCCAATGATCATTCCTGGGCAGTTTGGTTTCAACTGTCCAAGTGGTTTCAGAGAAGAAGCATTTTGAAACATTTTTCCCATAGGGTCCAATGTTAAACTAAGTTCTGCCGTAGCCGCCATTTTGAATTTCATATCGGAACAAAAAACCTTAAGATTGTAGAGGACCATCCAATGAACATTCATGTACAGTTTGGCTTTAATCATATTTGTAGTTTCTGAGAAGAAGGCATTTGAACATTTTCCCATAGGGTCCAATGTTAATCTATGTATTGCGGTGGCGGCCATCTTGGATTTCCGATCGGCATAAAAAACATAAAATTTCTAGAGGACCTTCCAATGATCATTCCTAGGCAGTTTGGTTTCAATTATCCAAGTGGTTTCAGAGAAGAAGCGTTTTGAAACATTTTTCCCATAGGGTTCAATGTTAAACTAAGTCCTGCCGTAGCCGCCATTTTGAATTTCATACCGGAACAAAAAACGTAAAGTTTGTAGAGGACCATCTAATGAACATTCATGTACAGTTTGGCTTTAATCATATTTGTAGTTTCTGAGTAGAAGGCATTTGAATATTTTCCCATAGGGTCCAATGTTAATCTATGTCCTGCGGTGGCGGCCATCTTGGATTTCCGACCGGCATAAAAAACAGATAATTTGTAGAGGACCTTCCAATGATCATTCCTGGGCAGTTTGGTTTCAACTGTCCTAGTGGTTTCAGAGAAGAAGCATTTTGAAACATTTTTCCCATAGGGTCCAATGTTAAACTAAGTCCTGCCGTAGCCGCCATTTTGAATTTCATATCGGAACAAAAAACCTTAAGATTGTAGAGGACCATCCAATGAACATTCATGTACAGTTTGGCTTTAATAATATTTGTAGTTTCTGAGAAGAAGGCATTTGAACATTTTCCCATAGGGTCCAATGTTAATCTATGTCCTGCGGTGGCGGCCATCTTGGATTTCCGACCAGCATAAAAAACAGAAAATTTGTAGAGGACCTTCCAATGATCATTCCTGGGCAGTTTGGTTTCAACTGTCCAAGTGGTTTCAGAGAAGAAGCATTTTGAAACATTTTTCCCATAGGGTCCAATGTTAAACTAAGTCCTGTCGTAGCCGCCATTTTGAATTTCATATCGGAACAAAAAACCTTAAGATTGTAGAGGACCATCCAATCAACATTCATGTACAGTTTGGCTTTAATCATATTTGTAGTTTCTGAGAAGAAGGCATTTGAACATTTTCCCATAGGGTCCAATGTTAATCTATGTCCTGCGATGGCGGCCATCTTGGATTTCCGAACTGCATAAAAAACAGTAACTTGGTAAAGGACATTCCAATGATCATTCCTTTACAGTTTGGGTTCAGTCAGTTCATTAGTTTCGGAGAAGAAGATCTTTGAAATTTCGGCCAATCAGAGCATATTATTGGCCCTGGCAGCCATATTGAATATCCGACTGGAACGAAAAACAGTAACTTTGTAGAGGACCATCCAAGGAACATTCCTGCTAAGTTCGGTTCCAATCGGCCAAGTGGTTTCGGAGAAGAAGCTTGAAATGTGAAAAGTTTACAGACGACAGACGACAGACGACAGACGACGGACGCCAAGTGATGGCAATAGTTCACCTGGACCTTTGGTCCAGGTGAACTAATAAAAAGTTTATATAAACGACAACAATAAAGTATATTAAATAAAACACCATGCATATATATTTATAGATGGACCACAGATCATGCTGAAACAAGAAAGAGATTAGAAAAAGATGTCATGCAAACATTCTGTCACATGCTGAAATATAAATATATTTATGTTATCGTAAAGCAGGCCAGTATCATGCATGAAGAATAAATGGTAAACTGTATGATCATTTATCAGAGTCACAAAATTCAATACAAAGATCAATAAGTTATTTAAATAAAATATACATTACTGGCCTAATTATTTTTGTACTCATTCAAAAATTGTCCAATCAGAATAATTGTATGCAGTGTTCTGATTGGTCTCTTTTCAAGTACGAGTACAGAACTCATGCTCAGAAATTTTATGAACAAAAGGCCTGAAATCGGTATAAACCAAACACATTAGGGATAAGTGTTTCTTTTAGACTAGAAAAATCTCTAGGTATCTTGACATGTAAATTTAGCAAAGATTACTTATTTACAGTCAGTTTTGTGTTTAGTTTTAATATATTATGCTTCATAGTACAAAACATAATTTCATTCATTTTTAAAAATAGTAATAAACTTTTATACACATCACAATCACTTTGGTGTTTTAAATTGGTCAGTGGAATTATCTCCATGCATCTACTGACATAATACATATAAAGCATGCAGTCGATTCAGACTGGAAAAATATAATTATATTATGGAATGCCAGATAGCATTCAGACATTCTCATTCATACATACAAGCTGGCTTATTTTATTAATAATATTTGTAAAATTATTTCTGTTAGCCTTTTTTCAAGGTATTGGAGAATGAAATTTCACACATAATACTTCCCCCATTTAATAGCATAAGCATATTTTAGCTTACACAAAACCAGTATGTCAATTACAATACTGAAATCATTGATTGATTGATTGGTGTTTAACACCAACTTTAGCAATATTTCAGCTATATCGTGGCATAAACAAATTTAATACTCAAACCAAATCTAGAATAAAGAAAAAGGGAAGAAAAATATACCAGGAATGAAAGATGGGAATATGGCATAGATAGGGTAAAAATCTCAAGGGAAATGGTTGCCATGACAACCAAAACATGTCAAAAAGTTATGTTGGCAAAAATAGACAACACATGATTAAATTGCCTTGGCAACCAATTATTTCACCATTTACCAACAAAATATGAGTTATGATATAACTCCTTTATGCGACTTCTTCTTACATTAGGTTGCTATAGAGACACTAATGATTATTCATGACTAGTTATAAGTCACGTGGTTCATGCACGTCTTTACATAAATTTTGATTACAACAGGCAACAGGTCATTACTTAAGTTTGGAGTTTATTTCAAGGAATATTTTATCAGCCACCTCATCCCCAACCACCACCCTACATTTGTTTTCCAGAATATTAAAAATAGTTTAGGATTGTTTTTTGATTGACCAATAAAGTATCTTATTACTAAGATTCAGAGAAAGTCTAGTAGGAACACTTTCATGTATGTTATGTTGTATCTTATTACTAAGATTCAGAGAAAGTCTAGTAGGAACACTTTCATGTATGTTATGTTGTGTCTTATTACTAAGATTCAGAGAAAGTCTAGTAGGAACACTTTCATGTATGTTATGTTGTGTCTTATTACTAAGATTCAGAGAAAGTCTAGTAGGAACACTTTCATGTATGTTATGTTGTGTCTTATTACTAAGATTCAGAGAAAGTCTAGTAGGAACACTTTCATGTATGTTATGTTGTGTCTTATTACTAAGATTCAGAGAAAGTCTAGTAGGAACACTTTCATGTATGTTATGTTGTGTCTTATTACTAAGATTCAGAGAAAGTCTAGTAGGAACACTTTCATGTATGTTATGTTGTGTCTTATTACTAAGATTCAGAGAAAGTCTAGTAGGAACACTTTCATGTATGTTATGTTGTATCTTATTACTAAGATTCAGAGAAAGTCTAGTAGGAACACTTTCATGTATGTTATGTTGTGTCTTATTACTAAGATTCAGAGAAAGTCTAGTAGGAACACTTTCATGTATGTTATGTTGTATCTTATTACTATGATTCAGAGAAAGTCTAGTAGGAACATTTTCATGTATGTTATGTTGTGTCTTATTACTAAGATTCAGAGAAAGTCTAGTAGGAACACTTTCATGTATGTTATGTTGTGTCTTATTACTAAGATTCAGAGAAAGTCTAGTAGGAACACTTTCATGTATGTTATGTTGTGTCTTATTACTAAGATTCAGAGAAAGTCTAGTAGGAACATTTTCATGTATGTTATGTTGTGTCTTATTACTAAGATTCAGAGAAAGTCTAGTAGGAACACTTTCATGTATGTTATGTTGTGTCTTATTACTAAGATTCAGAGAAAGTCTAGTAGGAACACTTTCATGTATGTTATGTTGTGTCTTATTACTATGATTCAGAGAAAGTCTAGTAGGAACACTTTCATGTATGTTATGTTGTATCTTATTACTAAGATTCAGAGAAAGTCTAGTAGGAACACTTTCATGTATGTTATGTTGTGTCTTATTACTAAGATTCAGAGAAAGTCTAGTAGGAACACTTTCATGTATGTTATGTTGTATCTTATTACTAAGATTCAGAGAAAGTCTAGTAGGAACACTTTCATGTATGTTATGTTGTGTCTTATTACTAAGATTCAGAGAAAGTCTAGTAGGAACACTTTCATGTATGTTATGTTGTGTCTTATTACTAAGATTCAGAGAAAGTCTAGTAGGAACACTTTCATGTATGTTATGTTGTGTCTTATTACTAAGATTCAGAGAAAGTCTAGTAGGAACATTTTCATGTATGTTATGTTGTATCTTATTACTTAGTAGATAAAATTTTTGTCAAATTTTTTGGAAGATTATTTAGTTAAGAAAAACTAGTAATTTATGTTTTGTCATTGATGTCAACTTTGTGTATGCAGTATGAAATGTTTTTGTTATGCTCTTTTGTGGTGGGCCATTTTCTTGAACCCCTCTTTCGCATTTCTTGTATATACATGTATATATGTTCAATCTAGTCAAAATAAAAAATTTGGCCACAATAGGTGGCCCGAAATTTGCCACAGATACTTGTTAATTATTATTGGTAATGCAAACAGAGCTTGTTGCATGATTTTAGTTAATGTGAACAAGTAATGGTGAATAATGCTAATTGGCTTGATTTTCATGGTCTAGGGGAGACAACTCTAATTGGTTTGGTTAGGCAATATGGTGTTAAAGAAGTCTATTACATAGGCAACTCAAATTGGTCTGTTGTTAATGGTTTTAAAGGAGACAAGTTTGGTTCTTCAGTGGGAGCATAAAAGTTATTATGGGTGCTGACACCAAGAAGCTTGTGGGCACTGACACCAAATAGGTTGTGGGCACTGACACCAATAAAAAAAACATTCTTTTTACAAACAAACAATCCAGAGTATGTATTTTTTTAACATAATAAAAAATGAGTATTAAGCACAATTTATCAGTAGCTTAAAAAAGGTCACATGTACTTTACAATATTTTTTTTTTTTTTTAGTTTGTACATCCAGAATAAAATCCATACAATTATCTTGCAATGATTAAATTTTACTTGCACAATGTATGGCTGACTAAAGTTATGCCTCAACAGTCAAACCACATTCTCCTAAAAATTTTGGTGATGATTCTATTTTTATTTTTCAAGTTTTTGACACAATTTCAAACACTACTTAAAGTACATGTACATGTGACCTTAAGAAATGGTTTGCTCACTCAGTCATGTGTACGATGACAATATAAGAAGTTTGTTAAAATTAGCAACAATCACACTTACCATAGGCTTATAAAACATAACATCATTATATTAATTAACAAAAACACTCATAATTAAAAAAACAAACAGAACAAAACATTAATTAAAATACAGTGTTAATATTATTCATATCAATCAACACACAATTTGTTGTTGTCACAAGTATAATGCCTTATTTGGGTTATAGTGTTTAACGCTGCTTTCAACAATATTTCAGTTATATCGTGGCATTCAGTTTTATTGTTGGAGAAAACCACTGACCTGTCGCAAGTCACTGACAAACTTTATCACATAATGTTATATCGAGTATACCTCGCCATGAACGGAGTTTGAATTCACAACTTTAGTGGTGTTAGGCACTGATTGTAAATCCAACTACCTTATCACGACCATGATGACCCCCTGCCATATTTGTAATAGTGTACACTTATAATTATGTCAAAACATTTTTCAATAAGTCTGGTTGATAATATAATAACCACACATTTCAAACATATCATGAACAAATTTTTTTTGTGGTTTCGGAGGAGAAAGTTATTATTTCAATAAAACATTTGTTAAATCTTTTTTTTTTAAATTAGGCTGTGAAAGTTATTGAATCTATCCAATATAAATGGCTAATACTGATCCCCCACCCATATGTTTTGAGGAACTGGGGAGGGAATCCATCTGAAAATATTCGACTTTGTTTTTAAACAATTCACATACATGTATAATTACAGGGATAATCCTTGTTAGAAAATAAAATAACTGAAGTTAATGAAAAATAGCTGAAACCATCTACACCCCCTTTCAAAATGGTCATTTTTGACCTGTTCTGACCATGTCCAGCAACATTTTCGGAAAACAATTTTCAGAGTAAAATAGATGAAATCAATTAAATAACTGAAAAAATCATCCCTGTAATTAGCACAATTTTTTGTATCAAGAGCTGTTGTAAGCACAAGAAATATGGGACAGTATGTATCATCTTTGCTAGCCAAGGCTTACAATCAGATTGTTTCCTCTTGGCATGAATAGCCTAAAATATCCTCATAGCACAATCAATGGATGGTATGAGTTGTATCCAGATAACAATAATCAGGAAAAGTTATTTTATAAACAAAATTCTGACATTGTTATGTAGTTTTTAGAGTAAAACTTAATGAATTACTGTGAAGCCTGTCTAAACCTTAAATATGGCTAGGGTTAGGGTTATGGTGTTTAACACAACTTTCTACAATATTTCAGATATATTGTGGTGGTAAGTTTTATTGGTGGAGGAATCTGGAGTACCCGGAGATAACTGCAGACTTGCTGCAAGTTACTGACAAACTTTATCACAAACTGTTGTATCGAGTACACCTCGCCTGAGCGGGATTCGAACTCGCAATTTTAGTGGTGATATTCACTGATTGCATAGGTAGCTTTAAATCAACCTACCATACGAACACGTCCACAAAAACACTATAACCTTGAATAAAACAAATTACTGTATAAATCAAATTTTAAAAAATGTCTCCATGTAGGAAATCTGTGTTAATTAAATTTATCCTCTCTTAACCGAACACCTGTCTTTTCCAAACACAAAAGTTAGTCTGATGGAGGTTCCGTTTAGACAGCTTTCAATGTACAAAATGTATATTAAAGTCTGTAGTATCTAAGTATGACTGCATCTAATGCAATAGAGTGTTGTGCAATCACAAACTTGTGGTTAGATAATCACAGATTGAGTAAGGATAGTCTTGGCTAGAAAAAATTTTCATACTACTGTCTTTAAATATTATATAGTGAAATGGATTTCTGTTAACTTAAAGGCTAATTAATTGTTAGAATATTTCAACAAATATTGGCTAGAAGGAAAATGATGTAAATGAATATGAGAAACTATAAAACTTCACAATTAGTCACAAATTAAAGAAAAGGAACAGCACTTTTTTTAGGCAGTTCTACATTTCGGTTTCAGTAGGGTCTTAAATAATGAGTATTACTCATACCCAAAAATGAGTGTGAAATGCCGCTTAGTTTGCAGTTAAGTTCTACTCTTTTACATCAATCAATAAAATACTACATCTGGGCAATTTTGTCTTCAGATGTTATCTAGTGTATAATTTTCATGTTTCCAGCATGTCTTGTGCTAAAAATAATACAGGAGGATTAGAGTGTTTAATGCCACTTTCAACAATATTTCAGTTATATTGTGCCGATTAAAATAATACAATCAGTAATAATCGTTGAAATGTTCTAACATTTTAAAATCCATGATGGCGTACATTTATCCATTAAATCTTCAAACTGACAAATATCAAAACAAATTTATTTTGTTTTTATCATCAAGATGAAGAACTTGTGATCAATCTACATTAAGAGATACATAATGTCTAACATTAGAATATTTTATGCAAATTTATTTACCTTTATTTATAACTTTGATTGGTCGTGGAGACCCGGTGTCTCCATCCTTGGCTGTTACACTATCAACTTGCTCTCCCTGAAAAAATAAATTATAAAAATCATGATCAAATAGTAAAAATAATAAGTTTTCAGAAAATCATATAAAAAATTTAACAAAATATTCAAGCATTTGAAAGTTTTTTTTCCCTCAAAATTCCTAATTCCCCCTTAAATAACTCTCCCCCCCAATTGTAGAATTAGATGTGAATAGTATACAAATACAAATGCATATTCACATAATCAACCTTAATTTCCACAAAATTATCTCTATTTAAATAATTAACTTTTTTTTGCATGCAATTCTCAAAATACACAATTATGTACTTAAATACAAATGTATATGAAAAATGTGTCAATAGGACATGGATGTCCCCACATCCAGCAAAAGTAAACAGGGGTTAGCTCCAGATTGGAAATCAAACTTGGCCTTCCTTTTATGGCCCTTCACCTGGTGTATAAATTTCAAATGATTTGCTACAGAGAAATTTAAGTTATTGAGCTGAAACCAAATGAGGGACAAACGGACAGATGGACGATGCAGAAGAGAAAAAAGTTTGTTAATGACTCGTGGCAGGGCAGTGGATTTCACAGGATACTCTGGTCTTTCCCATCAACTTGACTGATAGTCATGATATAAGTATTGCTAAAAGTGTCATTATACTAAGCCTAAAAAAACTTTCCTGCTACAAATATGACAAGTGTGTGTATAAATTATGTCTTGTTGATAATAATAGTAATAATACTTACAACAGATAAATTTTCAATGACAAATATTGTGATAGGCGTCTTCAAAAACAGAGGGGGCGTGTCTTGATTATCTTGTATTTCTAGCAGCACATTTACTGTATTTTTGTTTGTTAAATTTCCTTTGTTTTGATAATCATCCTGAAATAAATTCAAAAATGTTTGTCAAACATCTATTTTCTGCTTTTGAACTTATGCTTAAATGGTATATTCAGGAACCTTTTTTTGGAAAAAGCAACCACAACAAATTGTTTCCACTCTTTAAAATATTATTTATTATAAAATCGTACAAATTACAAATAAATAATCCAATATAATTTGCCACTTTCTCTACTTCTTACTACTACATGTACTAGACAATAAGATGATCTGTCCTTCAGTAAGCTAATCTTTCCAGCATGGAATCTGCAGGATTTGTCATATACATACATGTGATAGAGTTGCTATGCTACAACTGGAGATTTGTAAATTTTTGGCTGGAGAATTGGTCTCATAACTGGAGATTTTTTATCGACATATTTGATGGTGTTTTTATTGTTTATTGATGTTTTCCTTTTGTTTGATTCAGTATTGAACCAACTGCATCCCATTTCAATATATATTGTTTACATTTCTGTCTTATTAGTAGTGTTTCATATGATGAATGAAGGATAAAAACTGTATTTATAATTTATTCATGATCATTCATAATCATAAGGTTATAACAAAGCAATAACAATGAAGACAGAATGTTCTGAACAATAAAGTCATAGAGCACTAAAATTAAAAAGTCACTTTGCTGCAGGTGCGTTGGGGGATAGCATACGTTTCGGCATTTTTTGTGGTTTACCAATTCCATCCTGGAACTTAGTCCTTAAATAATACTTTGATCGGCTTTGGTCCCAAACAAGCCATAACAACTCAATCCGAGATGAATTCATTGCACGTTTGATCGAAATAAGAAGTTTTCCTCTGCATCAAAGGTTGTCCGACTCCTGTTTGCACAAACCCGTCAACGGTTTATAACTATTTTTAATTGCCGCTATCACACTTCTAATCATCTAAGCGTGTGCCACAAACCCACTTCCTTATCCCCAATTAACTGTCAATCAGTGGATAATTGTTGTATAATCATCAACACCTTAATTAATCACCATGACCCAATTTACCTGTAAAGGTGTCAAACAGATCAATAACCAGATATCATTAAATATGACATTCATCTTTACCATTCGTATCTCTCGGCGTTTTTCGTCAGCGCAGGAGTTCTAAATGGGGAATTTCCAGAAATATTGATCGCAAAATGTAGGTCAAGATTTTATTGTACTTGATTTTTTTCACGGGCGGAGGATTTTGAAAGTTGACGGGAGGGACCCTCAAAATCGGGAGAAAAATGCTCCCGCCGGAAGGTTCACATGTATGCATATACTGTAGACATTGACAAATAAGACGAAAATTAACCAAACTCTGAACAATATAGAGAATTAAAGAACACACAAGTTAAACAATGTTAAAATAATTATTACTAATAATAAAAATAGCTTTTTATGATATACCCAGTACTTCCATAGAAAAACAGCAATCCAACATTCTCTAGAGGTCTATTGTCAACACACAAGGACACATTTGTTAGGAACTTTTTAAACCTTATAGCATGATTGAGCCTGTAAATGGGAACCCCTCCTTAGAAACATATTTTCACTCCCAAATTTCCAACTCATAAGTAAGTATATACGACAAGTCCATGGCTACATGTATACAGTTTATCCTTCAGGTACTAGAAGTAATAAAACTGACTGCCACAATGTAACTAAAATATTGTTGAAAGTGGTGTTAAACTAAATGTGAAAACAAAGAGAGTGAAATTTCAGCAAATAAATTACACTGACACTATCGCTAAATATAGTCACAAATTGACGATTTTTCCCAATGTGATGTTTTTTTACTAACCATGCATCACATAAAAATGTTCAATATTTTGCAAGATAATACAAACCTTGGCCTGTATAGTCATCGTAAAACCTTTGCGTAACTCATAATCCAAAGCCTTCTTTAAAAAAACTTCACCAGTATAATTTCCTTGATTGACTTGAGTAGCTTTTACTCCGAAATATTCACAGGCATCAATTGTCTGCAATGAAATAAAAAATACAGATTATTTAAAGTGACAGTGTCCACGATTTTTCATAATTTTTAAGTTTGACAACAACTTGAAAATAAGATAGATAAATCAATAAAATGACCAAATAACCATCTCAGATAAACAGAAATTTGTTTAATTAGATGTAATTAAACATCGTCTGCTGGCCAAGCTCATGAATTATTCATGACCCATTGACCCAGATTTATCAAAACAAAGACATGCATGATGTCGTAAGCAGTTTATTTAACCTACCTTTAGATTAAAATGTACAATTCATACATGTTTAAGGATAAATTAGTCAATACTTACCTATAAGAACACAATTTATCAATCAAAACTCAAATAATGAGCCATTTTTGTAACAATTTTAGTTTGTAAACAACATATGCTGTTTCAAACCGATTCCGCACATGCGCAGTTCACCATACTGAGGCGGAGTTATCTTGATTGACTTGAATTAGAGTAGCCCATACACAAATTGCTTGCCAACACATTTCCCCCGAAATATTTCGTGAAAACCACTTTTCGGTGTTTTTGGCTGTTTTAGATGAATTTTTACTCACATCTGTTCAAGATTGGGAGAAAAAATCCGATTTAAAAAATTTGACAAAATCGTAGACTTTAATTTTTCTCATATAAATTACTGATATTCAAGAGAGAGAGAGAAGGTTATGGTGTTTAATGCCACTTTCAACAATATTTCAGCTATATCATGGCGGTCAGTTTTGTTGGTGGAGGAAACCAGGGTAACCAAAGAAAACCACAGACCTGCCGCAATTCACAACAACATAATTAAAAAATCAAATAAATTAAAACGTATATATATAATCTAGTGCACACGGCACATTTCTGGAAAAACTTTCATCCGGCGTGTTCAGAGTAAAGAAGATTGAAAAGCAAAATAATTTAAAAGGTCTTTGGGAGAAAGAAAATCAAAGGGCATAAAACAGGATAGCCAAGAATCAGTCATAGATGTAATTATAAAAATTCCAGTTTCAGGAATTGAAAAATATTGAGATGTAGAAAAATAATACAATGTAATAAAAAAAAAAGTTTTATATAGGGATTTCCATACAACTTTGAAAGAATGGGGCTAGGGTTAAGGTGTTAAATGTCCCTTTCAACAATATTTCAGATATATTGTGGCAGTCAGTTTTATTGGTGGAGGAAACCACCTACCTGCTGCAAGTGACTGACAAGCTTTATCACATAATGTGGTATCAAAATCGAGTACACCTTGCCTGAGCGGGATTCAAACTCACAACCTTAGTGGTGATAGGCACTACTGCATAGGTAATTATAAATCTAATTACCACACGATCAAGACCACGACGGCCCCACTTTGAAAGAATAATAAATGGCAAAAAGAAGAGTTTTATATCTAAATCACAACTAGTACAACACAAACATGGACTATGGAATGTGGCTGGGCATTCCTTTATTATGTACCTGCCGATCATTTTGGTCTTTAAAACAAATCAGTTGTACTTCAGCATGGTAACCAATGTCCTGGTCAAATATTCTGATACCATTAAAAACTGTTGTCCCTACAACTGTGTTCTACAAAAAACATTTATAAACATGATGTAGACTTCAAAGTGTAAAAATAGCACATTTTTATCTCTTTAATAGAGAATAATAAAGGGCTACACAGGGGTGCAGTGAGTCAACTAGGGCTTCCTCCTGCACCAATTTTACTGTAGTCAAATTTAACTCTTAAACCATAAATAATAGAGGAAATCTGCTGGTATACTACATAAATACCTAGTCACAGTGAATTCAAGAGAAAAAATGCATCAAAATTACATAAGAAAATAAAAATTGTGTATAATTCGAAATATATGAAATATTGAAATTCGGACCCCTTTTCCATTAAATTTTGTTTTCTCATTTTCTTTGTTGACACCCAAAGAAGACAATAATGCATTCAAATTGGAGGAAAAATAAGAAATTTTGTTTTATGTGAGTAAATTTATCTCGGAAATGGTAAGAGACAGAGGAAATCTGCCAACAAACCACTGCAAGGTTTCAACACAAATCAATTCAAAGAATTAAATGCATCAAAATTACATGTAAAAAATAAAAATATGTTCCAAATATGTGCAATGTCAGAATTTGGGCCCCTTTTAGCAAAATAAATACGAAAATAGTTAAAAAAGATAAGTCTGAGCAATTGATTTTATCAATTTTTTCACTTGTTGCTTTTTCTAGTAGCGTAACTCACCTCTGGAATTTGTGCTGAGTATGGAACACTAAGAAATTGTGGTGTATTGTCATTTATATCTTTTACTGTCAAGGTCACTGTTGAGCCAGTTAATACTACTTCCTGTAAAACAACAAGATATGTATCAGAATTTATACATCCCTTTCAACATTTTTTCTTTAATATCAAACATTGAATTTGCATAAAACAGCATGCTTTATACAAACAAGAAAGAGATTCACATGTTTATGCAAATTTTGAGCTTTTCCTCTTTTAGAGTAAGTGATTGATTGTCGATTAATGCAATTTTACAGTTATATCATGACAAGGACAAGTTCACTTTTGATGAAACGATGATGATGTCCACTTTGTACTAGATCATCATGCTTAAAGTTGGATTTTTATAGTGCAAGATCACTGAAACAACAATCTGCTGGTTAGACATGTCACCCACATTATCCTGATTACGAATCAGCCAGTATTTGCTCTTTCTACTTAATGCTGTGTGCATAGTGAGGAAACATCAAATACTAATTTTAGTCTTTGGCTTGACCTTTGGCTTTGACCTGATCAGATATTGAACCCACAATCTCCCACACTCAAGGTGAGCATGCTAAAAATTATAACCCCCCCCCCCCCCCCCCCCCATCCCCTCTTTTAGATATTATATGACAACTGTAAATCAAGGGTAATTTTGCATATGATCTTACTAAATATTATTTCTATTCACTTTAAAAACCATTTCTTACTTGTAAAAATTTGCCCCCTTTCTTATAATTCTACGTTGATCAGAACTCAATGATTTTTGTTATCTTTGTGTTCTGCTATAAACATAATTCAATATTTATCAAAATTAATAACATGTAAAATTATATTAAAATATCATGATGATCAATCGAGTAGTATGTACAAATATTAAACGATGGATAGACAACGGTTACAACACATAATATTACTATACATATCATAAGTCCATAATCTTGTGTGTTAATATTACTGGATAATTAAAAAATATAGATCTACCAATATACATTTAATCAGAAAATATACATTTTCATAATAAATAACTTTAAAAAAATAAAAATAAAACAAACTTACATTGTTCCAGACATAGGACACAGAGAAGTAGGATTGAAGATCATTTCCACTTTCTGAAGCTTTCTGTAATAATAAACAATCTCAAAATAAATTATCTGAATTCCTCTTTACATGTTCCAGACAGTGAGTGAGTGAGTGAGTGATTGTTGTTTAATGCCAACTCAGCAATTTTTCAGCTATACCATGGTGAGAACAAGTTAATTTTCAATGAGATGATGATGAGGTCCGCTTTGTTCTAGACCAACATGCTTAGTTGAATTTTTATAGTGCTAGCTCACTGAAACAACAGTCCGCGGGTGGACATGTCACTCCACTCTGACACATTATTCTGATTCCAAGCCAACCAGTATTTGCTCCTTAATGCTGCATGCTTAGCTGAGAAGCAAAATATATAAATTTCATAGTCTTTGGTGTGACCCGACAGGGACTCGAACCCACGATATACCACACTCGAGGTGAACATGCTAACCATTACACCACTGATGCGGTTTATATGTTCCAAACATGTCTACTTCATTGTTATATATATAATGGTATATATTCGTCTAAAAAATATGTTTCTGACAGGGAAAGTTTGGGAGTTTGTCTAGAACTCACCCCTATCAGAAAAAACTGTGACCCTGTCATCATGTTCTACGTGAGTTTTACTCTTTATCTTATTAATACACAAACTGGGGCTGTCGTGGTCATGATTATATGGTAGTTGGATTTACAACTACCTGTGCAGTCAGTGCCTATCACCACTAAAGTTGTGAGTTCGAATCTTGCTCAGGCAAGGTGTACTCAATACAACATTATGTGATAAAGTTTGTCAGTGATTTGTGGCAGGTCAGTGGCTTTCTCCAGATACTCCGGTTTCCTCCATCAATAAAACTGAGAGCCACGATATAACTGAAATATTGTTGAAAGTGGCGGTAAACACCATAAAACCAAACCAAATCAAACCATCAATATAAACACATAATGTGTTAATTATCAGAGAACCATGTCAAGGTTCTTACCTCTTAGAGTTATCAGAGTACCATGTCAAGGTTCTTACCTCTCAGAGTTATCAGAGTACCATGTCAAGGTTCTTACCTCTCAGAGTTATCAGAGTACCATGTCAAGGTTCTTACCTCTCAGAGTTATCAGAGTACCATGTCAAGGTTCTTACCTCTCAGAGTTATCAGAGTACCATGTCAAGGTTCTTACCTCTTAGAGTTATCAGAGTACCATGTCCTAGTTCTTACCTCTTAGAGTTATCAGAGTACCATGTCAAGGTTCTTACCTCTCAGAGTTATCAGAGTACCATGTCAAGGTTCTTACCTCTCAGAGTTATCAGAGTACCATGTCAAGGTTCTTACCTCTCAGAGTTATCAGAGTACCATGTCAAGGTTCTTACCTCTCAGAGTTATCAGAGTACCATGTCAAGGTTCTTACCTCTTAGAGTTATCAGAGTACCATGTCCTAGTTCTTACCTCTTAGAGTTATCAGAGTACCATGTCAAGGTTCTTACCTCTCAGAGTTATCAGAGTACCATGTCAAGGTTCTTACCTCTTAGAGTTATCAGAGTACCATGTCAAGGTTCTTACCTCTCAGAGTTATCAGAGTACCATGTCAAGGTTCTTACCTCTCAGAGTTATCAGAGTACCATGTCAAGGTTCTTACCTCTCAGAGTTATCAGAGTACCATGTCAAGGTTCTTACCTCTTAGAGTTATCAGAGTACCATGTCCTAGTTCTTACCTCTTAGAGTTATCAGAGTACCATGTCCTAGTTCTTACCTCTTAGAGTTATCAGAGTACCATGTCAAGGTTCTTACCTCTCAGAGTTATCAGAGTACCATGTCAAGGTTCTTACCTCTCAGAGTTATCAGAGTACCATGTCAAGGTTCTTACCTCTCAGAGTTATCAGAGTACCATGTCAAGGTTCTTACCTCTCAGAGTTATCAGAGTACCATGTCAAGGTTCTTACCTCTTAGAGTTATCAGAGTACCATGTCCTAGTTCTTACCTCTTAGAGTTATCAGAGTACCATGTCAAGGTTCTTACCTCTCAGAGTTATCAGAGTACCATGTCAAGGTTCTTACCTCTTAGAGTTATCAGAGTACCATGTCAAGGTTCTTACCTCTCAGAGTTATCAGAGTACCATGTCAAGGTTCTTACCTCTCAGAGTACCATGTCAAGATTCCTACCTCTCAGAGTTATCAGAGTACCATGTCAAGGTTTTTACCTCTTAGAGTTATCAGAGTACCATGTCAAGGTTCTTACCTCTTAGAGTTATCAGAGTACCATGTCAAGGTTCTTACCTCTTAGAGTTATCAGAGTACCATGTCCTAGTTCTTACCTCTTAGAGTTATCAGAGTACCATGTCAAGGTTCTTACCTCTCAGAGTTATCAGAGTACCATGTCAAGGTTCTTACCTCTTAGAGTTATCAGAGTACCATGTCCTAGTTCTTACCTCTTAGAGTTATCAGAGTACCATGTCAAGGTTCTTACCTCTCAGAGTTATCAGAGTACCATGTCAAGGTTCTTACCTCTTAGAGTTATCAGAGTACCATGTCAAGGTTCTTACCTCTCAGAGTACCATGTCAAGATTCCTACCTCTCAGAGTTATCAGAGTACCATGTCAAGGTCTTTACCTCTTAGAGTTATCAGAGTACCATGTCAAGGTTCTTACCTCTTAGAGTTATCAGAGTACCATGTCAAGGTTCTTACCTCTTAGAGTTATCAGAGTACCATGTCAAGGTTCTTACCCCTTAGAGTTATCAGAGTACCATGTCAAGGTTCTTACCTCTTAGAGTTATCAGAGTACCATGTCAAGGTTCTTACCTCTCAGAGTTATCAGAGTACCATGTCAAGGTTCTTACCTCTTAGAGTTATCAGAGTACCATGTCAAGGTTCTTACCTCTTAGAGTTATCAGAGTATCATGTCAAGGTTCTTACCTCTTAGAGTTATCAGAGTACCATGTCCTAGTTCTTACCTCTTAGAGTTATCAGAGTACCATGTCAAGGTTCTTACCTCTCAGAGTTATCAGAGTACCATGTCAAGGTTCTTACCTCTTAGAGTTATCAGAGTACCATGTCCTAGTTCTTACCTCTTAAGAGTTATCAGAGTACCATGTCAAGGTTCTTACCTCTCAGAGTTATCAGAGTACCATGTCAAGGTTCTTACCTCTTAGAGTTATCAGAGTACCATGTCCTAGTTCTTACCTCTTAGAGTTATCAGAGTACCATGTCAAGGTTCTTACCTCTCAGAGTTATCAGAGTACCATGTCAAGGTTCTTACCTCTTAGAGTTATCAGAGTACCATGTCAAGGTTCTTACCTCTCAGAGTACCATGTCAAGATTCCTACCTCTCAGAGTTATCAGAGTACCATGTCAAGGTTTTTACCTCTTAGAGTTATCAGAGTACCATGTCAAGGTTCTTACCTCTTAGAGTTATCAGAGTACCATGTCAAGGTTCTTACCTCTTAGAGTTATCAGAGTACCATGTCAAGGTTCTTACCCCTTAGAGTTATCAGAGTACCATGTCAAGGTTCTTACCTCTTAGAGTTATCAGAGTACCATGTCAAGGTTCTTACCTCTTAGAGTTATCAGAGTACCATGTCAAGGTTCTTACCTCTTAGAGTTATCAGAGTACCATGTCAAGGTTCTTACCTCTTAGAGTTATCAGAGTATCATGTCAAGGTTCTTACCTCTTAGAGTTATCAGAGTACCATGTCCTAGTTCTTACCTCTTAGAGTTATCAGAGTACCATGTCAAGGTTCTTACCTCTCAGAGTTATCAGAGTACCATGTCAAGGTTCTTACCTCTTAGAGTTATCAGAGTACCATGTCCTAGTTCTTACCTCTTAGAGTTATCAGAGTACCATGTCAAGGTTCTTACCTCTCAGAGTTATCAGAGTACCATGTCAAGGTTCTTACCTCTTAGAGTTATCAGAGTACCATGTCCTAGTTCTTACCTCTTAGAGTTATCAGAGTACCATGTCAAGGTTCTTACCTCTCAGAGTTATCAGAGTACCATGTCAATGTTCTTACCTCTTAGAGTTATCAGAGTACCATGTCAAGGTTCTTACCTCTCAGAGTACCATGTCAAGATTCCTACCTCTCAGAGTTATCAGAGTACCATGTCAAGGTTCTTACCTCTTAGAGTTATCAGAGTACCATGTCAAGGTTCTTACCTCTTAGAGTTATCAGAGTACCATGTCAAGGTTCTTACCCCTTAGAGTTATCAGAGTACCATGTCAAGGTTCTTACCTCTTAGAGTTATCAGAGTACCATGTCAAGGTTCTTACCTCTTAGAGTTATCAGAGTACCATGTCAAGGTTCTTACCTCTTAGAGTTATCAGAGTACCATGTCAAGGTTCTTACCTCTTAGAGTTATCAGAGTATCATGTCAAGGTTCTTACCTCTTAGAGTTATCAGAGTACCATGTCCTAGTTCTTACCTCTTAGAGTTATCAGAGTACCATGTCAAGGTTCTTACCTCTCAGAGTTATCAGAGTACCATGTCAAGGTTCTTACCTCTTAGAGTTATCAGAGTACCATGTCCTAGTTCTTACCTCTTAGAGTTATCAGAGTACCATGTCAAGGTTCTTACCTCTCAGAGTTATCAGAGTACCATGTCAAGGTTCTTACCTCTTAGAGTTATCAGAGTACCATGTCCTAGTTCTTACCTCTTAGAGTTATCAGAGTACCATGTCAAGGTTCTTACCTCTCAGAGTTATCAGAGTACCATGTCAAGGTTCTTACCTCTCAGAGTACCATGTCAAGATTCCTACCTCTCAGAGTTATCAGAGTACCATGTCAAGGTTTTTACCTCTTAGAGTTATCAGAGTACCATGTCAAGGTTCTTACCTCTTAGAGTTATCAGAGTACCATGTCAAGGTTCTTACCTCTTAGAGTTATCAGAGTACCATGTCAAGGTTCTTACCCCTTAGAGTTATCAGAGTACCATGTCAAGGTTCTTACCTCTTAGAGTTATCAGAGTACCATGTCAAGGTTCTTACCTCTTAGAGTTATCAGAGTACCATGTCAAGGTTCTTACCTCTTAGAGTTATCAGAGTACCATGTCAAGGTTCTTACCTCTTAGAGTTATCAGAGTATCATGTCAAGGTTCTTACCTCTTAGAGTTATCAGAGTACCATGTCCTAGTTCTTACCTCTTAGAGTTATCAGAGTACCATGTCAAGGTTCTTACCTCTCAGAGTTATCAGAGTACCATGTCAAGGTTCTTACCTCTTAGAGTTATCAGAGTACCATGTCCTAGTTCTTACCTCTTAGAGTTATCAGAGTACCATGTCAAGGTTCTTACCTCTCAGAGTTATCAGAGTACCATGTCAAGGTTCTTACCTCTTAGAGTTATCAGAGTACCATGTCCTAGTTCTTACCTCTTAGAGTTATCAGAGTACCATGTCAAGGTTCTTACCTCTCAGAGTTATCAGAGTACCATGTCAAGGTTCTTACCTCTTAGAGTTATCAGAGTACCATGTCAAGGTTCTTACCTCTCAGAGTACCATGTCAAGATTCCTACCTCTCAGAGTTATCAGAGTACCATGTCAAGGTTTTTACCTCTTAGAGTTATCAGAGTACCATGTCAAGGTTCTTACCTCTTAGAGTTATCAGAGTACCATGTCAAGGTTCTTACCTCTTAGAGTTATCAGAGTACCATGTCAAGGTTCTTACCCCTTAGAGTTATCAGAGTACCATGTCAAGGTTCTTACCTCTTAGAGTTATCAGAGTACCATGTCAAGGTTCTTACCTCTTAGAGTTATCAGAGTACCATGTCAAGGTTCTTACCTCTTAGAGTTATCAGAGTACCATGTCAAGGTTCTTACCTCTTAGAGTTATCAGAGTATCATGTCAAGGTTCTTACCTCTTAGAGTTATCAGAGTACCATGTCCTAGTTCTTACCTCTTAGAGTTATCAGAGTACCATGTCAAGATTCTTACCTCTCAGAGTTATCAGAGTACCATGTCAAGGTTCTTACCTCTTAGAGTTATCAGAGTACCATGTCCTAGTTCTTACCTCTTAGAGTTATCAGAGTACCATGTCAAGGTTCTTACCTCTCAGAGTTATCAGAGTACCATGTCAAGGTTCTTACCTCTTAGAGTTATCAGAGTACCATGTCCTAGTTCTTACCTCTTAGAGTTATCAGAGTACCATGTCAAGGTTCTTACCTCTCAGAGTTATCAGAGTACCATGTCAAGGTTCTTACCTCTTAGAGTTATCAGAGTACCATGTCAAGGTTCTTACCTCTCAGAGTACCATGTCAAGATTCCTACCTCTCAGAGTTATCAGAGTACCATGTCAAGGTTTTTACCTCTTAAGAGTTATCAGAGTACCATGTCAAGGTTCTTACCTCTTAGAGTTATCAGAGTACCATGTCAAGGTTCTTACCTCTTAGAGTTATCAGAGTACCATGTCAAGGTTCTTACCCCTTAGAGTTATCAGAGTACCATGTCCTAGTTCTTACCTCTTAGAGTTATCAGAGTACCATGTCCTAGTTCTTACCTCTTAGAGTTATCAGAGTACCATGTCAAGGTTCTTACCTCTCAGAGTTATCAGAGTACCATGTCAAGGTTCTTACCTCTCAGAGTTATCAGAGTACCATGTCAAGGTTCTTACCTCTTAGAGTTGTCAGAGTACCATGTCAAGGTTCTTACCTCTTAGAGTTATCAGAGTACCATGTCAAGGTTCTTACCTCTTAGAGTTATCAGAGTACCATGTCAAGGTTTTTACCTCTTAGAGTTATCAGAGTACCATGTCAAGGTTCTTACCTCTTAGAGTTATCAGAGTACCATGTCAAGGTTCTTACCTCTTAGAGTTATCAGAGTACCATGTCAAGGTTCTTACCTCTTAGAGTTATCAGAGTACCATGTCAAGGTTCTTACCTCTTAGAGTTATCAGAGTACCATGTCAAGGTTCTTACCTCTTAGAGTTATCAGAGTACCATGTCAAGGTTCTTACCTCTCAGAGTTATCAGAGTACCATGTCAAGATTCCTACCTCTTAGAGTTATCAGAGTACCATGTCCTAGTTTTTACCTCTTAGAGTTATCAGAGTACCATGTCAAGGTTCTTACCTCTTAGAGTTATCAGAGTACCATGTCAAGGTTCTTACCTCTTAGAGTTATCAGAGTACCATGTCAAGGTTCTTACCTCTTAGAGTTATCAGAGTACCATGTCAAGGTTCTTACCTCTTAGAGTTATCAGAGTATCATGTCAAGGTTCTTACCTCTTAGAGTTATCAGAGTACCATGTCAAGGTTCTTACCTCTTAGAGTTATCAGAGTACCATGTCAAGGTTCTTACCTCTTAGAGTTATCAGAGTACCATGTCAAGGTTCTTACCTCTTAGAGTTATCAGAGTACCATGTCAAGGTTCTTACCTCTTAGAGTTATCAGAGTACCATGTCAAGGTTCTTACCTCTCAGAGTTATCAGAGTACCATGTCAAGATTCCTACCTCTTAGAGTTATCAGAGTACCATGTCCTAGTTTTTACCTCTTAGAGTTATCAGAGTACCATGTCAAGGTTCTTACCTCTCAGAGTTATCAGAGTACCATGTCAAGATTCCTACCTCTTAGAGTTATCAGAGTACCATGTCAAGATTCCTACCTCTTAGAGTTATCAGAGTACCATGTCCTAGTTTTTACCTCTTAGAGTTATCAGAGTACCATGTCAAGGTTCTTACCTCTCAGAGTTATCAGAGTACCATGTCAAGATTCCTACCTCTTAGAGTTATCAGAGTACCATGTCCTAGTTTTTACCTCTTAGAGTTATCAGGGTACCATGTCAAGGTTCTTACCTCTTAGAGTTATCAGAGTACCATGTCAAGGTTCTTACCTCTTAGAGTTATCAGAGTACCATGTCCTAGTTCTTACCTCTTAGAGTTATCAGAGTACCATGTCAAGGTTCTTACCTCTTAGAGTTATCAGAGTACCATGTCAAGGTTCTTACCTCTTAGAGCTATCAGAGTACCATGTCAAGGTTCTTACCTCTTATAGAGTTATCAGAGTACCATGTCCTAGTTCTTACATCTTAGAGTTATCAGAGTACCATGTCAAGGTTCTTACCTCTTAGAGTTATCAGAGTACCATATCCTAGTTCTTACCTCTCAGAGTTATCAGAGTACCATATCCTAGTTCTTACTTCTTAGAGTTATCAGAGTACCATGTCAAGGTTCTTACCTCTTAAGAGTTATCAGAGTACCATGTCAAGGTTCTTACCTCTTAGAGTTATCAGAGTATCATGTCAAGGTTCTTACCTCTTAGAGTTATCAGAGTACCATGTCAAGGTTCTTACCTCTTAAGAGTTATCAGAGAACCATGTCAATGTTTTTACTTCTTAGAGTTATCAGAGTACCATGTCCTAGTTCTTGCCTCTCAGAGTTATCAGAGTACCATGTCAAGGTTCTTACCTCTTAGAGTTATCAGAGTATCATGTCCTAGTTTTTACCTCTTAGAGTTATCAGAGTACCATGTCAAGGTTTTTACCTCTTAGTGTTATCAGAGTACCATGTCCTAGTTCTTACCTCTTAGAGTTATCAGAGAACCATGTTCAAGGTTTTTACCTCTTAGTGTTATCAGAGTACCATGTCCTAGTTCTTACCGCTTAGAGTTATCAGAGTACCATGTCAAGGTTCTTACCTCTTAGAGTTATCAGAGTACCATGTCAAGGTTCTTACCTTTTAGAGTTATTATAGTACCATGTCAAGGTTCTTACCTCTTAGAGTTATCAGAGAACCATGTCAAGGTTTTTACCTCTTAGAGTTATCAGCGTACCATGTCAAGATTCTTACCTTTTCGAGTTATCAGAATACCATGTCAAGGTTCTTACCTCTCTGTCTAATTCTCTTATCAATTTTACAACCCCATCCACTGTTACGGAGACTGTTTGACTTACAACCTGATATTTCAGTTCAACATTTGGACTGCCTGGTACATTAGCTTTCAATTGTCCCAGAACAGTATCTAAAATTAACAGGAAATGATTAAAACAAAGAAAGGAAATTAAAAATGAATTTTGAAATTCTAAGTTTTTAAAATAAATATACATATACATTTTTGTATTAAATGAAAAAAAATCTTTTAGTCTAATGCATGTAACGGGTTACAGCAAGCGCAGGATCTCGACGTCAGTAAGTCGACAAGAGCTTCCTCCTGCATCAATTTTAATGTAATCAAATTTTTAATTCAAAAACCATAATCGAAAGAAGAAGTCTGCTCGAAACATCATGTTGCACCCTGCATAACTCTGTGTCACATTCAAGAAGACCAGTCCTTATTCTAAAACTACATGTATAATTAGCAATGCAACCTGACCTAATGGTAAAATTCTGAAAACAGTGTGTCATAATTAACATTTAAAAGTGGAATACATGTACAAATGTATAAAGGTATTGCCACACAGAAAAATTTGGGAAAATGTGCACTTATTTGAGATATGAGTCAGTTTAAAAAATTTGGAACAATAACTGAACCCTGTAGTAATCCTTTTGAAGGAAATTTTCGTGACTGAGTGGACATGTATATCATTAATATAATGAACATACCAATTGGTGTTCCTTCATAGACACCTTGTCTAAACTTGTCTTTTAAATCTCCATCATTTGGCTCAAAAACTGGTGCTACAAGATAAATTTTTTATATAATGATAAAAAACTGTTAAATATTTATTATGCCATTTCAGGGCCATAACTAACATTGAGGCAGCCAAGGCAACTGCCTCCGTTGATGTTTTGTCAAGTATAAGTAAGCTAAAGTTAAATTCGAAATGAATCATATTTTGAGCAGTGTATTGACTTATAACAAGGGCAAAGCAAAGCGTGGCGTATCCCCTCGCCGGTAAACCCCTAAACAATTCAAAGTTCAACTGTGACCTTGACCTTTGACCTATAACCTTGAAAATCAATAGAGTGCCAGATCGTTGTTAGTATTACTTGAGTACCAAGTTTGGTTGAAATCTATTGAACCATGTTGACTCTTAGAGTGTTCACAAGAAATGTTACGGAAGGACGGACAGATGCACGGACGGACAGTAGCGTTACTATATCCCCTTTGCAACTTTGTTGGCGAGGGGATAACTATGTATAAAGTTTGGTCAAAATCCATTGAAGGATGTTGATTCTAGAGTATTCACAAGGATGTTACGGGGTAAAAATTTGACCGTGACCTTGACCTTTGACCTTTTACCCTGAAAATCGATAGGGTTCCAGATTTTCTTAAGGACTAAGCATGTACCATGTTTAATCAAAATTCATTGAAAGATGTTGATTCTAGAGTGTTCACAAGGATGTTACAGGGTAAAAATTAGACCATTACCTCGACATTGACCTATGATCTTAAAGATCAATAGGGTTCCAGATTCTCCTAAGGACTAAGTATGTACCAAGTTTGGTCAAAATTCATTGAAGGATGTTGATTCTAGAGTATTCACAAGGATGTTATGTGGTAAAAATTTGACCCAGTGACCTTGACCTTTGACCTTGAACATCAATAGGGTTCCAGATTCTCTTAAGGACTAAGTATGTACCAAGTTTGGTCAAAATCCATTGAAGGATGTTGATTCTAGGGTTCACAAGGATGTTACGGAAGGACGGACGGTAGCATTACTATATCCCATCACAACTTCGTTGGCGAGGGGATAATAAGCATTGGAAACCAGCTTGTATACATAATGTTGTCGATGTATATGCTACTTATTTTTGTGGTCATACTGGAACCAACAATAATTAAATAGCAATTAACAGTATAAAAACTTTGTTGTTTTCCCTATGATTAAATAGTACTTTATTTATATTCAGCATTCATTGGATCGTTCCGAGTACATCTGCATCTACATTGTACTGCATAAAACACTGCTTTGTCAAATACTATATGACAATTACATAGAGATACAATATTTGATTAAAACCAGTTTTTTATTTTTTTCTTGGCATGGCTTTGAAACAGTCAAAACTTGAAAAGAATAACATCTCATTTTATTCAATAATGATCAGCAGACTAGTTAACTCAGCATTTCCTAATATGCTGAGCTGATGTTAGATCCCAAAATATATGATCTAGTTTGTTCATGCCTCTAGATAAACAGAGGTTGTCAGCTATAACAACTCATACAATATTGTCTGTTTGCACTGTTTGTTTATATAGAAGATTTAAGTAACTTACCAGCTTGTCCAGAAACTTGTAATATACTCCCTAAAAATATAAAACATACACAATATACATACACATGTACACTAAAAAAATCACGGTTACATTGTAATGTGGACATTACATGTGTCACAAAGAAGATGAAACTAATATTCTTTCTTATTCAAAGCTTGTTCACTCTTTTTTTTTCTTTTTTTTTTGGCAATAAACTAACATCCAATGACATCCTGTATACGGCCTCATGTCGAGGGTCATATATATATTTAATGGACTATCAGTGACAATAAAAGATAACCGAATCTTGAGGTTTTAAATCCTAATGGACAAACGCAGGAGGTTACTCAAGATAATATTGGGTATGGTGGTGGCTCTGGAGTTTGGAAAACACATTCCATTCATATATTCTCGATATGAAAACCATACCCATTCATATTCAAAGAAGGAAAACTAGACCCATTCATATATTATTCAGTTATTGGTGACCTATTTATAGTAGAATATAACCCAATATAAACACACATATAGATGTAGTTAAATTTTGTCCATTATCATGTTGAATTATCACATACATAATTATAGAATAATTTGTCTTGGAAATAAAGAAGATGAGGTACTTGTAGAAATATGACATATTGATGTATTATAACTTAAAAATCCCCACCCATATTGATGATATATTGAAGTGGAAAGTTTATGATCCATTCATATATTTGAAAGCTGAAAAATTCAACCCATTCCAGGGCTAATCTGTTTTTCCCTTGTATATAGGAAGTGACCCCCTGTGCAACAAAACCTAGATCCAATATATCTATTTATTTGTCTGTTTTAATCTGTCTTTTGACTCCGCATAAGCCAGATTTACGGACCAACTAAATTGTGTGTAATATGACAGTTTTCATTTTTGTCCAATCTGAAATTACATTATCTGGACAGGTTTTGTAATAGCAGTCTATTTTAGGCGCCTACTTTGTTTATCACTTACGCGATGCATGACCTATAAATACTGAATTTTGGGGACGATAGTACTATCTTTAGAAAATGAGTTGTCTGGAACCTGGCATTTGAAATATATCCTCTGATATCCTGACAGAATGTAGAGGAATCATGTACGTTTCAGAAAATGTATGTCAATATGGTATTGGGAAAGGTTAATCCTCAGACTAATTAAATGGCCAGGTATTCTAAAAAACACAAATTTAAAAGAAAGTCTTAAAGAAATTACTTAGTGTTTTACACCATAAGAAAACCAACAAATGGTTATAAAAACATTTCTATTTGCTCTTATAATCAGAAGTTAGCGGAATAATTCTGTTTCAGAAAAATAAACGGTATTAGAAATGCTAAAAAGAAAAAAATGGCCAGGTACAAAAATGCATGTGTAGTCTACAATAAACATTAATTTAGTAGAAATTTTTAATGAAATTATTATTATTTTTTTTAAATACATACAGTTTATTGTACAAACTCCTGCTTTACAAAAACCTAAGCAGCCCAGGGTAGCTCACTTAGGGCCCTCTGCTTGTTTGCAAATTCATTTGTACAGGGAGAAAACAAATGAGCAGAATATATTTAATTAATATTAATTAGTGTTTTTAGTAACTTTTTACACCATCATTTCACCATAACTGTGTTCCTCATGTTGTCAGGGAAACCATAATATACATTTACATTTCTTATTTATCAATTTGGAGCTTTGTACCAGTATATTTCTTTTTTATTGAGTACTTACCTACTATGATGACTACAACACCAAGGAAATTCATCTTCTGTCTTTTAAAAAGCCTGAAAATAGTAACGTTTGGCTTTAATAATAAAAATCATGTAGTTCTGAAAATTTTAATGTTTTAAAAGTATTCAGACACTCAAAATGTGATTTGTTTTATGGTTAAATTGTGTTTAAAATATCTTTGATGAATTTAATCAGATATATTTGGGATACACACACTTTTGTACATATTGAGCGTACCTGAAGAAGGTTATTCCAGTTACGTGTAGTGCATACTAAATTTGATATCTACGTTTTTATTACACGATGAATGGCTTTAATCTAAAATGGTCAAAATTAATCAAAAATCTGCCTTGCATGGTAACCCCATTCCTCCCTATTTTCTGTATCGTTTTATGATATTGTCGAACGTGTTCTCATCCTGAATTAATAAATGAAATCTTTTCCTCTGGACCTAATATAAGCAACAAGGGTTAGGGTGTTTAATGCCACTTTCAACAATATTTCAGTTATTGACAAACTTTATCACATTATGCTGTATCAAATACACCTCGCAATAAGCAATAATCAGGCTAATTGATGGTGTATGGGTGGGAGGGTTATGGTGTTTAATGCCACTTTCAAAAATGTTTCAGTTATATCGTGGCGGTCAGTTTTATTGATGGATGAAATCGGAGTACCCAGAGTAAACTACAGACCTGCCGCAAGTCACTGACAAACATCATCACATGATGTTGTATCAAGTACGTATATGCCTCACCATGTGCAGGATTCTAACTCACAACTTTAGTGGTGATAGGCAATCATTACATAGATAGTTGTAAATTCAACTACCATTTGATCAAGACGGCCCCCTTAAGCAACAAACAAACAATTCTAATTGAATATATATATGGAAGATGGATTAATATTCAGCACGAAAATAGGAAGTGTCAATTATGTAATTTGGAAATAGCTGGGAACAAGACAACCAAATATTTTATATTTCAAGGAAATATATGTCCACAATAAATAAATATTTTAAAACAAATTTGATTATGTAATATATTTCCATGATAAATAAAAGAGTACAAATTGTATATGTGTCCTGTCTAAACTGACCGATTTACGAACATGGGTGGATAATGTAATTAAATTTTTTTCATTATTTTTATATCAACTGATAAATTATTATACATTTTTTTGTATATATACATGTACACACTCCTTTCATTCATAATTATCGATGCAAGAGCGAGATGATCGACCCAGCATGAAATTTATATACTCTTGGCAAATAAAAATAATACCAAAACAACTTGATAATCTTCTTCGTGTGAACTACTTTTAATGTGTGTCTTACCATTAGGTGGTGTCAATCCCTCAGATATTACTGAAAAGGGTTCGACAGTACTAGTTCCTGTCGATACCTTAGATACAAATGTGTACTATTTTTTTAATGCAATAAATTGTCTTCTCTTTTTTACCTTTTGTATACAATGTATTTATAGACAAACAAATAATAAAAAAAAAACATACTATCTGAAATAATAATAATAATAATCAGGTACATGTTCATATATTTTGAAATATTTATCGAGGTTTGGGCAATTGATTGTCAAATTGGAAAGAGTTCCTCATGGCACCTCCACCCAAAAATAGTATACATGTAATTACCCAAATAGAGAAGATTCTGAAAACCCTAATCCTAACACTGACATTATTACAGTATTTCATGAACTTCAGCTTTTAAATCTGGGTTTTTTTGTTTTGTTTATATTTAAACATGAAGACCTTATTAATCTCCTGTTTATAGATGTTTTTCATGTGTGCAAATCCTTGAAAAGTGTGAAATTCATGCTCAGTATTTTAAATCAATCGCACATGCACAAACGGTGCCGTTTTGTTTATATTTGGTTGCAAGTGCCAGTGATCGATCAGTCTATGGCAGTAAATGTGTTATTATTTGATTGTATTAGCTTAAATTATAACCTGTAAAATAGAATATGCGGAATCAAAATAAAGCTTTCTTAAATAGATAATCTTACGTCTGTGAAAATACTATATAATGTACTGCGTATATACCAAATGTTTACCTTTCTGGTTTTATATACGATGCATGCTACCAATATGTACACCCAATGCTAACTACTTATGAATGTGTATTCTTTTAGAAATAGAACCGGTTTTACAAGTTTATAAATACAAAATTATTAGGGACAGCCCACTTTTCCCGCGGTTTTAAAAGTGGAAATTAATTTAACTATAGTTATTTACAAAAACGAAATTATGATTATCTTCAATTATTTTATAAATCATAGTCGTGTTATCGTCAATATAAATCAAATTAAAAGTCTGAATTTACCGAATCTTTTACATAATAAATATTTGAATCGTCTAAAAATTTCCATAGATAATATATATTTTTTTAATTTATTTGTTCTTGTCTTTGTACAGGTAAAATTCCTCCGGGATTCGGAGCACTCCAATTAAGGATAAAATTATAAAACCTAACTTAACGGGCACATACTTAAAAAGATACGTATTTACAGTTAAGATCAAATATACGTAGTAGTTAAAAGTTCATCATTTCCATGTTGTATAAATTTGGTTAGTGGCATAAAAACGTATTTACATCAATTACTAAAAAGTTCCTATTGGATTTTGTTGAATTTCTAGATATTCTAATGTAGATTTTATTTGCTCTTCGTTTGTCCATTTATCGTACCAAAAGCTGTTAATGGCCTTGTTCAAAATTGTGTAATGTGATAAAATTTTAAAATGGCGACGATTTACACCTTTGACCAACTTTGTCCAGCCCACGAAGCATTAAACTCCTCCCATAACAAACCGGTCTTGTTATTTATAGTAACATTGAATTCAATAACATAATCGTTATTGCTTTCCGATTTATATTGAAATGAATTGTATCCTGTTGGGCGTTTGAGTGGAGAATACTTTGGGGTAAGAAATACTGTTTTGACTTCCAAACATAAATAAATAAATGCACAATGTTACACTGGTCAAACTCAAAGTCAATAAGAAATCAGGTTGTTAAGAAGAAATTGTGGTTTGTATCAATTAAATGCAGGGGTATGGCATGTGTCCTATACTATTACTATGTTGTATTTGTATCTACTTCCAAGTTCCAGTCTCATAATTTTACTACAATTGGGCTGAATTATTTTAATAAAACTGTTCCAAATTGTATCCAGCTAGGATAGTAATTACTAAATTAGTATTGGTGCTTGAACAACTAAGATATGATTCCAATTTGTATCAAAATTAATCTGTTTATAGAATAAATAATACTATATTTTCCATCACAGTCACAAGTGTTGCAATATAGACTAAGATTGTCTCAAAACTCATTTTCATATTTACTGGCTATTTACCTACATGTAGCATGTTTTATAGGCAACCATAAAAATATATGGTACTTAATTGCTTAATTTCAAATCAAGGTCTTATAAAAATATTGGACTACCATATGCATCTTTATCGTGTCCAATATACATCAATCTGGAAGATAGATTTTCAGGAAAAAATTTATTCAATATTATTAGTTTAGTTTATGCCAATTATGGTGCTTAACTCCACTTTCAACAATATTTTAGTTATATCATGGGGGTCAGTTTTAGTTGTGGAGGAAACCGGACTATACAGAGAAAACCACTAACCTGTCACAAGTCAATGACAAACTATATCACATAATGTGGTATCGAACGTGGGTGGAAATCACAACTTTAGTGGTGATAGGCACTGATTGCACAGGTAGTTGTAAATTCAACTACCATACGATCAAGACCACTTTGACCCCTTCAAATCAATATAATTAGTATTGTCATGTATATCAGCTTGGTCAAAGAATATTTAATTTTTTGTCTTGTTAATTAGTCGATCATTACTGCTTCATTTGATATTTTCTGATGTAAATATGATTTTCTTTTCAGGGGAACAATGGAATTCCATTCATGGATTAATCAAGTTGTGGTAACAGTACTGGTATTACTGACTAATGTTCAGTTAGGTAAGTACTTTGTACAGACAAGTTCATATTAGCTGTCTATATATGTATTGTCGGACTTGGTAAAGTAGGTCAATCAAGTTCACATTAGTTGTAATATTGTTTGACACGATGAAGTAGGTCACTCAAGTTCATATTAGCTGTAATATTGTCTGATTTGGTAAAGTAGGTCAATCAAGTTCATATTACATTATGTAGCTGTAATATTGTCTGACTTGGTAAAGTACTTTTAAGTAGGTCAATCAAGTTCATATTAGCTGTAATATTGTCTGACTTGGTAAAGTAGCTCACTCAAGTTCATATTAGATGTAATGTTGTTTGACATGAAAAAGTAGGTCACCCAAGTTCATATTAGCTGTAATATTGTCTGACATGGTAAAGTAGGTCTCGAATTCATATTAGCAAAAAACTAGGTGATGCAATAAATATTCTGCAACAGTACACAGATCTTGTTGTCTTAATAGATCCATTCCCTTATAATGAATATTTTGTATGATTGTATATTTTTACAGGATATGGACAGTTTGAATTTACTAAGTACATGCAAGATTACCAGCTGTATGAGAACACCAAACAAGGTATGTTAATTTCTTAAAACAACCAAAAAAGGGCCATCATGATTGTATGATAGTTGGATTTACAACTACCTATGCAATCAGTGCCTATCACCCCTAACGTTGTGAGTTCAAATCCCTCTCATGGCGAGGTGTACTCGATACATTGCACCACATTATGTGATAAAGTTTGTCAGTGACTTGTGGCAGGTCAGTGGTTTTCTCTGAGTACTCTGGTTTCCTTCACCAATAAACTAACAGCCACGATATAAATGAAATATTGTTGAAAGTGGTGTTAAACATCATCACCCTAACCCTTTAATTACACCATGATTTATACATATATAGGTATACAATCCATACAACATTCTAACATTGATATACCATGCAAATTTTTTTAACTATTTATGGATAATTTGGATGTTTTTACTAAATATTTGCTGACAAGGAAGACAAATATATTGACTTTGAATATTCTCAAATGCAAATTTGATTGAATTAAAACTCATATTAGACATAACATTTAAATTGTTTAAATATAGTTTTTAATGGGAGCCTAATTGTTGGATTTGTTTTCTTTGTGTACTCTAAGCCTATAGTATTTAATGAATTTTTATTTTATTTTGGCTTTTATAGGACCACTGAACTACACATTACAAACATCTGGTGCAACAGGACAAGTTTTTTATGGAAATAAAGTTGATGTGAAAGATGTATTTAAAATTGACCAGACTACTGGGGCAGTTAGTTTAGTGCGTAAAATTGATCGCGAGGTAAGAAACATGTAAAAATTTATTTAAAGTTGACCAGACTACTGGAGCAGTCAGTGTAGTATGTTTAAATTGATCGTGAGGTTAGAAACATGTAAATATATATTTAGAATTCACCAGACTACTGGAGCAGTCGGTGTAGTATGTAAAATTGACCGTGAGGTTAGAAACATGTAAATATATATTTAGAATTCACCAGACTACTGGAGCAGTCGGTGTAGTATGTAAAATTGACCGTGAGGTTAGAAACATGTAAATATATATTTAGAATTCACCAGACCTCTGGAGCAGTCAGTTTTGTTTGTAAAATTGATCGTGAGGTAAGAAACGTGTAAATATATATTTAGAGTTGACCAGACCTCTGAAGCAGTCAGTTTTGTTTGTAAAATTGATCTTGAGGTTAGAAACATGTAAAAATTTATTTAAAGTTGACCAGACTACTGGAGCTTTCAGTGTAGTACGTAAAATTGATCGTGAGGTAAGAAAATGTAAATATATATTTAGAATTCACCAGACTACTGGAGCAGTCAGTTTTGTTTTTAAAATTGATCGTGAGGTTAGAAACTTGTAAATATATATTTAGAATTCACCAGACTACTGGAGCAGTCAGTTTTGTTTGTAAAATTGATCGTGAGGTTAGAAACATGTAAATATATATTTAGAATTCACCAGACTACTGGAGCAGTCAGTTTTGTTTGTAAAATTGATCGTGAGGTTAGAAACATGTAGATATATATATAGAGTTGACCAGGCTACTGGAGCAGTCAGTTTTGTTTGTAAAATTGATCGTGAGGTTAGAAACATGTAAATATATATTTAGAATTCACCAGACTACTGGAGCAGTCAGTTTTGTTTGTAAAATTGATCGTGAGGTTAGAAACATGTAAATATATATTTAGAATTCACCAGACTACTGGAGCAGTCAGTTTTGTTTGTAAAATTGATCGTGAGGTTAGAAACATGTAAATATATAGAGTTGACCAGACTACTGGAGCAGTCAGTTTTGTTTGTAAAATTGATCGTGAGGTTAGAAACATGTAAATATATATAGAGAGTTGACCAGACTACTGGAACAGTCAGTTTTGTTTGTAAAATTGATCGTGAGGTTAGAAACATGTAAATATATATATAGAGTTGACCAGGCTACTGGAGCAGTCAGTTTTGTTTGTGAAATTGATTGTGAGGTTAGAAACATGTAAATATATATTTAGAATTTACCAGACTACTGGAACAGTCAGTTTTGTTTGTAAAATTGATCGTGAGGATAGAAACATGTAAATATATATTTAGAGTTGACCAGACTACTGGAGCAGTCAGTTTTGTTTGTAAAATTGATCGTGAGGTTAGAAACATGTAAATATATATATAGAGTTGACCAGACCACTGGAGCAGTTAGTTTTGTTTGTAAAATTGATCGTGAGGTTAGAAACATGTAAATATATATATAGAGTTGACCAGGCTACTGGAACAGTCAGTTTTGTTTGTAATATTGATTGTGAGGTTAGAAACTTGTAAATATATATATAGAGTTGACCAGACTACTGGAGCAGTCAGTTTTGTTTGTAAAATTGATCGTGAGGATAGAAACATGTAAATATATATATAGAGTTGACCAGACTACTGGAACAGTCAGTTTTGTTTGTAATATTGATTGTGAGGTTAGAAACATGTAAATATATATATATAGAGTTGACTAGACTACCGGAGCAGTCAGTTTTGTTTGTAAAATTGATCGTGAGGTTAGAAACATGTAAATATATATATAGAGTTGACCAGACTACCGGAACAGTCAGTTTTGTTTGTAAAATTGATTGTGAGGTTAGAAACATGTAAATATTGATGGAAAAGTTTATACTTACATTCCTTTCTTTTTTTAACAGGACGAACCAACGATCCACGTAACATTTGAAGCCTATGATAGTTCAACGTTAGTGACGGTTTGTATTCTTTCTACATAAACATGAATTGCTATCTGATAAAATTCCTGATATATTATGCCTCGTACATGCTTATTGCCAGATTTATTGGACAAATTGTAGTCATCATTCATAACTGATTTCATATACATATATAAAGTACTATACATATATAAAGTACTATACATATATAAAGTACTATACATATATAAAGTACTATACATATATAAAGTACTATACCTATATAAAGTACTATACATATATAAAGTACTATACATATATAAAGTACTATACATATATAAAGTACTATACATATATAAAGTACTATACATATATAAAGTACTATACATATATAAAGTACTGTACCTATATAAAGTACTATACATATATAAAGTACTATACCTATATAAAGTACTGTACATATATAAAGTACTATACATATATAAAGTACTGTACCTATATAAAGTACTATACATATATAAAGTACTATACATATATAAAGTACTATACCTATATAAAGTACTGTACATATATAAAGTACTGTACATATATAAAGTACTATACATATATAAAGTACTATACATATATAAAGTACTATGCATATATAAAGTACTATACATATATAAAGTACTATACATATATAAAGTATATAAAGTACTATACATATATAAAGTACTATACATATATAAAGTACTATACATATATAAAGTACTATACATATATAAAGTACTATGCATATATAAAGTACTATACCTATATAAAGTACTATACATATATAAAGTACTGTACCTATATAAAGTACTATACATATATAAAGTACTATACATATATAAAGTACTATACATATATAAAGTACTATACATATATAAAGTACTGTACATATATAAAGTACTATACATATATAAAGTACTATACATATATAAAGTACTATACCTATATAAAGTACTATACATATATAAAGTACTATACCTATATAAAGTACTATACATATATAAAGTACTATACCTATATAAAGTACTGTACATATATAAAGTACTATACCTATATAAAGTACTATACCTATATAAAGTACTATACATATATAAAGTACTATACATATATAAAGTACTATACCTATATAAAGTACTATACATATATAAAGTACTATACATATATAAAGTACTGTACATATATAAAGTACTATACATATATAAAGTACTATACATATATAAAGTACTATACATATATAAAGTACTATACATATATAAAGTACTATACATATATAAAGTACTATACATATATAAAGTACTATACATATATAAAGTACTATACATATATAAAGTACTGTACCTATATAAAGTACTATACATATATAAAGTACTATACATATATAAAGTACTATACATATATAAAGTACTATACATATATAAAGTACTGTACCTATATAAAGTACTATACATATATAAAGTACTATACATATATAAAGTACTATACATATATAAAGTACTATACATATATAAAGTACTATACATATATAAAGTACTATACATATATAAAGTACTATACCTATATAAAGTACTATACATATATAAAGTACTATACCTATATAAAGTACTGTACATATATAAAGTACTATACATATATAAAGTACTATACCTATATAAAGTACTATACATATATAAAGTACTATACATATATAAAGTACTATACCTATATAAAGTACTATACATATATAAAGTACTATACATATATAAAGTACTATACATATATAAAGTACTATACATATATAAAGTACTATACATATATAAAGTACTATACATATATAAAGTACTATACCTATATAAAGTACTATACATATATAAAGTATATAAAGTACTATACATATATAAAGTACTATACATATATAAAGTACTATACATATATAAAGTACTGTACCTATATAAAGTACTATACATATATAAAGTATATAAAGTACTATACATATATAAAGTACTATACCTATATAAAGTACTATACATATATAAAGTATATAAAGTACTATACATATATAAAGTACTATACATATATAAAGTACTATACATATATAAAGTACTGTACCTATATAAAGTACTATACGTATATAAAGTACTATACATATATAAAGTACTATACATATATAAAGTACTATACATATATAAAGTACTATACATATATAAAGTACTATACATATATAAAGTACTATACATATATAAAGTACTATACATATATAAAGTACTATACATATATAAAGTACTATACATATATAAAGTACTATACCTATATAAAGTACTATACCTATATAAAGTACTATACATATATAAAGTACTATACATATATAAAGTACTACATATATAAAGTACTATACATATATAAAGTACTATACATATATAAAGTACTATACATATATAAAGTACTATACCTATATAAAGTACTATACATATATAAAGTATATAAAGTACTATACATATATAAAGTACTATACCTATATAAAGTACTATGCATATATAAAGTATATAAAGTACTATACATATATAAAGTACTATACATATATAAAGTACTATACATATATAAAGTACTGTACCTATATAAAGTACTATACGTATATAAAGTACTATGCATATATAAAGTACTATACATATATAAAGTACTATACATATATAAAGTACTATACCTATATAAAGTACTATACATATATAAAGTACTATACATATATAAAGTACTATACATATATAAAGTACTATACATATATAAAGTACTATAGATATATAAAGTACTATACCTATATAAAGTACTATACATATATTAAGTACTATACATATATAAAGTACTATACATATATAAAGTACTATACATATATAAAGTACTATACATATATAAAGTACTATACATATATAAAGTACTATACATATATAAAGTACTATACATATATAAAGTACTATACATATATAAAGTATATAAAGTACTATACATATATAAAGTACTATACATATATAAAGTATATAAAGTACTATACATTTATATGTTGGTGTTGTTTCTTTATATATTCATTTTTCTGTATAAAATGTTTAAAGATGACGTCTATTGACTACTTCCAGTGAAGGCATTTCCAAGGAAACTTGTGACACTGACCCATGGTTACTGATTTGTTTTAATGCTAATTTTGGACATTTTAACTTGTTTTATCAGATAAAACCATAATGCTTTCAAATTTTATAGAAATTGGAAAATGTCGGTAACGTTATTGAAACTCTGGATATTTGTCTGACTGTAAATATAAAGGTTTATGGATTTTATTGAGATGTCTTTCCCATACTGTCTTCTGCTTAAGAAAAAATAATTTCTTTGCCCTATTAGCATCACAATATTTCATAAGTTTGTTTGACATTTTAACATGGGTAACATTATTTTCAATGTATTTTTATCCTTTGCTATATCTCAGGATAAAATTTTGGCATAAATAATTTAACCCATATTAAAATTCTAGTAAAATTTTTAAAAAAGACATCATTTTTATTATTTACTGCTGTATTTGTGCATGTACTGTAGTTAGAGGTCATAGGCGGGCAGATGAAGAGTTACAATATATGTTTTTTTTTATTTGAAAGATGAAAACCTCTTTCTGATGGGAGCCATCATTGTCACGATTGTATGGTAGTTGGATTTACAACTACCTATGCAATCAATGACTATCACCACTTAAGTTGTGAGATCAAATCCCACTCCTGGCGAGGTGAACTCGATACAACAAAGTTTGTCAGTGACTGGCGGCAGGTCAGTGGTTTTCTCCAGGTATTCCAGTTTCCTCCACCGATAAAACTGACCGTCACAATATAACTGAAGTATTGTAGAAATTGGCATTAAACACCATACCCCTAACCACTTTTTCTGACGTCAACAAATGGTTAAAAAAATTACTTTAAAGTTGTATAAGACATTTCCTTGTTACTAAATTGTTTCTGTTTTGTTAAAGTTTTATATAAGCTTAGCATTTCGAAATAGTAACATTTTTACATTTATTTCGTTAAGAATGATAGTAAATTGTTTTCTTTTTCTTCTTTTAGATAAGTAGAGCAATAACCATAGCAGTGAGAGATATTAATGATAATACACCAGATTTTGTAGACGAGACCATGAAAGTACTGCTTAGAGAGGTATCTATTGTCTACATTTATCAAGAATCATGATCCAGTGGGATATTGATTGTTTATACTAGCATGGGGTCTACTTAAAAAGGCAATCACATATGTGGTGTAAGGGTTAACATGCTGATCCCGAGTGCAGTAGATCATAGGTTTGAGCCACGGTCAGTCAAACCAAAGATAATAAAATTGGTATTTGTTGCTTCTCTTCTAAGCATGTGACATTAGGGGGAAAAGAGCAAAGATTGGTTGGCTAGGAATCCATTTCATTTGTATGAGTTGGGTGACATGTCTACCTGCGGACTGTTGTTTCAATGAGCTAACACTATAAAAATCCAACTAAGCATGTCAGTCTAGTACAAAGCGGACATTGTGATTACCTTATCAAATGTAACTTGTTCTCGCCATGAAATAGCTAAAAAATTGCTCATTTGATGTTAAACAACAATCACTCACTCACTCTAGACATTTTCAGTAAGATCGATCGATCAATACTACAGTTTATGTTTGTTTTTTACTATTGTAAAGTGAAAGATACATTTTTTCTTTAGGATGCACCAGTAGGAACGACAGTCTATGCCAATCTAAGAGTGACAGATGTAGATTATGCTAACTCAGTACTTAATGTCACCTGTGATCCATCTATAACCTCGTTACCCCAGGTAAAATATGTTGTACAATATTCACATCAATAATAACTATGTAATTATGTTATTTTTTTTGTACTTGGTTTCATCTTTGTTGTTCATGTTGCAATGCATGCATACAATCTATAACACTGATATGTAATCTTGTTTAACAGATTTGTTTTCAGTATTGGTCTTGTTATTGATATAAGGTCAACTGAACTGTTTTAGTATCGACCCTGTTATAGATATAAGGTCAACTGAACTGTTTTAGTATCGACCCTGTTATAGATATAAGGTCAACTGAACTGTTTTAGTATCGACCCTGTTATAGATATAAGGTCAACTGAACTGTTTTAGTATCGACCCTGTTATAGATATAAGGTCAACTGAACTGTTTTAGTATCGACCCTGTTATAGATATAAGGTCAACTGAACTGTTTTAGTATTGACCCTGTTATAGATATAAGGTCAACTGAACTGTTTTAGTATTGACCCTGTTATAGATATAAGGTCAACTGAACTGTTTTAGTATTGACCCTGTTATAGATATAAGGTCAACTGAACTGTTTTAGTATTTACCCTGTTATAGATATAAGGTCAACTGAACTGTTTTAGTATCGACCCTGTTATAGATATAAGGTCAACTGAACTGTTTTAGTATTGACCCTGTTATAGATATAAGGTCAACTGAACTGTTTTAGTATCGACCCTGTTATAGATATAAGGTCAACTGAACTGTTTTAGTATTGACCCTGTTATAGATATAAGGTCAACTGAACTGTTTTAGTATTGACCCTGTTATAGATATAAGGTCAACTGAACTGTTTTAGTATCGACCCTGTTATAGATATAAGGTCAACTGAACTGTTTTAGTATTGACCCTGTTATAGATATAAGGTCAACTGAACTGTTTTAGTATTGACCCTGTTATAGAGATAAGGTCAACTGAACTGTTTTAGTATGGACCCTGTTATAGATATAAGGTCAACTGAACTGTTTTAGTATCGACCCTGTTATAGATATAAGGTCAACTGAACTGTTTTACTATCGACCCTGTTATAGATATAAGGTCAACTGAACTGTTTTAGTATCGACCCTGTTATAGATATAAGGTCAACTGAACTGTTTTAGTATCGACCCTGTTATAGATATAAGGTCAACTGAACTGTTTTAGTATCGACCCTGTTATAGATATAAGGTCAACTGAACTGTTTTAGTATTGACCCTGTTATAGATATAAGGTCAACTGAACTGTTTTAGTATTGACCCTGTTATAGATATAAGGTCAACTGAACTGTTTTAGTATTGACCCTGTTATAGATATAAGGTCAACTGAACTGTTTTAGTATCGACCCTGTTATAGATATAAGGTCAACTGAACTGTTTTAGTATCGACCCTGTTATAGATATAAGGTCAACTGAACTGTTTTAGTATCGACCCTGTTATAGATATAAGGTCAACTGAACTGTTTTAGTATCGACCCTGTTATAGATATAAGGTCAACTGAACTGTTTTAGTATCGACCCTGTTATAGATATAAGGTCAACTGAACTGTTTTAGTATTGACCCTGTTATAGATATAAGGTCAACTGAACTGTTTTAGTATCGACCCTGTTATAGATATAAGGTCAACTGAACTGTTTTAGTATTGACCCTGTTATAGATATAAGGTCAACTGAACTGTTTTAGTATTGACCCTGTTATAGATATAAGGTCAACTGAACTGTTTTAGTATCGACCCTGTTATAGATATAAGGTCAACTGAACTGTTTTAGTATTGACCCTGTTATAGATATATGGTCAACTGAACTGTTTTAGTATGGACCCTGTTATAGAGATAAGGTCAACTGAACTGTTTTAGTATGGACCCTGTTATAGATATAAGGTCAACTGAACTGTTTTAGTATCGACCCTGTTATAGATATAAGGTCAACTGAACTGTTTTACTATCGACCCTGTTATAGATATAAGGTCAACTGAACTGTTTTAGTATCGACCCTGTTATAGATATAAGGTCAACTGAACTGTTTTAGTATCGACCCTGTTATAGATATAAGGTCAACTGAACTGTTTTAGTATCGACCCTGTTATAGATATAAGATCAACTGAACTGTTTTAGTATTGACCCTGTTATAGATATAAGGTCAACTGAACTGTTTTAGTATCGACCCTGTTATAGATATAAGGTCAACTGAACTGTTTTAGTATCGACCCTGTTATAGATATAAGGTCAACTGAACTGTTTTAGTATTGACCCTGTTATAGATATAAGGTCAACTGAACTGTTTTAGTATTGACCCTGTTATAGATATAAGGTCAACTGAACTGTTTTAGTATTGACCCTGTTATAGATATAAGGTCAACTGAACTGTTTTAGTATCGACCCTGTTATAGATATAAGGTCAACTGAACTGTTTTAGTATCGACCCTGTTATAGATATAAGGTCAACTGAACTGTTTTAGTATCGACCCTGTTATAGATATAAGGTCAACTGAACTGTTTTAGTATCGACCCTGTTATAGATATAAGGTCAACTGAACTGTTTTAGTATCGACCCTGTTATAGATATAAGGTCAACTGAACTGTTTTAGTATCGACCCTGTTATAGATATAAGGTCAACTGAACTGTTTTAGTATCGACCCTGTTATAGATATAAGGTCAACTGAACTGTTTTAGTATTGACCCTGTTATAGATATAAGGTCAACTGAACTGTTTTAGTATTGACCCTGTTATAGATATAAGGTCAACTGAACTGTTTTAGTATTGACCCTGTTATAGATATAAGGTCAACTGAACTGTTTTAGTATTGACCCTGTTATAGATATAAGGTCAACTGAACTGTTTTAGTATCGACCCTGTTATAGATATAAGGTCAACTGAACTGTTTTAGTATCGACCCTGTTATAGATATAAGGTCAACTGAACTGTTTTAGTATCGACCCTGTTATAGATATAAGGTCAACTGAACTGTTTTAGTATCGACCCTGTTATAGATATAAGGTCAACTGAACTGTTTTAGTATTGACCCTGTTATAGATATAAGGTCAACTGAACTGTTTTAGTATTGACCCTGTTATAGATATACGGTCAACTGAACTGTTTTAGTATTGACCCTGTTATAGATATAAGGTCAACTGAACTGTTTTAGTATTGACCCTGTTATAGATAGATAGATTCTTCTGCTGCTACCAATGGATTACGATATTTTTCCACTCGAGATAGTTACAGTAAATACCAATAGTCAAATCATTAAAACTTGAGCTTTAAAATCAGAAAATTTAACAATCGTGAGTGGAGAAATATCGTAATCCACTGGTAACAGAAAGAGAATCAATCAATGTCAAAAATATTTTTAAAGTTGTTAATTTCCATAGTTAATGACTGTCGAAAGGAAATTGGCAGGAATTATATTGCAGAAATTTATCCACCAAGATGATTAAAAATACTAAGAAAATTTAACCAACTGGTTAAACATGCTAAGAATAGAAGATACAACGTATAAGGTTAACTGGAATGTTTTAGTATTGGTCCTAGTAATAATTCATCCATTTATTTCTTCTATCACCCTTTATAATCTCAGTCTTTTATCCTCCAATATTATAAAAGCGAGGAATCAATTCAAATCATAAACTTGTATTGATGGAACTCAAAGTTCGATAAACAATATGTATAAATTGACTTGTAGTAATATCTGTTTTAAACTGAATTACATGTTCAGGAATTTGGACTGGTAAGTTGGTTATATTTAACAAGATAAAGGTGTCTTACATATTGGTGTATTGAAGGGTTTAATGTATATTTGAGGTGGTATATTACACAATAATGTGTTGTGTATTATATGTAAGTGTGAAGTGTACAGAACACCAGATTGTACTAAGGCAGTATTGATGTGAACACTGTGGCTTATAGTAAATTTTGGAATTTGATGAAGTGATACATTTTTGTTGAAAACATCATCAGGTTTATGATTGTATATATACACAGGAGAAAAGTACACAGACACTTTAAATATTATATGGTTAAGTTTAGATATCAAAGACACTAACTTTTACAATCTCAATGCATGTGAAATCTTGCCTGACAAGAGGAGTGGCCTTAATTTGATAGAAAGAGGTCTCATAAGATGAAGACTACTGAAGTATGAAGGTGTTAATAATAAAGTTAATACAGATTTTGTTTTTATATAACTGTTATTATTGATGTTTAGAATGAAGTGGTAAGTTGGTTTATGTCCAAGTGAAGGGTGGTGTATGATGTATCAGTTTGTACTCCAACATTTGTCCTCAAATTAACGGTCATTTTATATTTCATCTTGTGAATATACTATAAATGCAATTAACATTCCTGACAATCACAAATATATGTCACAGAGAAAAAAATGAAGTTTCATTTTAGTTCAACTGCAGAATTTAATGTGGACAGTGATTTCCACAAACCACTGTTCAGGTTCAATTAATCCATTTAACGATCATTTATTACATGGAAAGTAAATATTTTTACAATAAAGGATTTTTCATCTTCATTAGCCAATGGTTATGATCTCCCTCCCTCTTCTTCTCTCTTAGTTGTGTTTGCTATTATATCGTAATTTCTATGCACTGCCATTTGCTGGATTTTGTAATTTGTCCCCCCTTATTATGATATCATTCTCAGTCAATCAGAACAAGGCATTCATGTGACCTCATGTCAAAAATTATTTATATATAGTTATTAATGAAAACACTAAATGTGTCCCCAAAAATTATTCTTTTCTTTTTTGGCAATCACTCATGACAAGACCTACAAATGTCTATTATATATCCTACACAACTTTGGTTTTTTTTGTAACATGCATTTTGATTGGTTGCAGCTTTTGCTGGCTGCACCCAGTTCAAACCCAGACCATGTGACCATGAAAATCTGGCTAAAACAGCCAAAGGTGAAAAAGTGGGGATGTGGAAAATAACCCTTGGCTGGCAAAGATGAGAATTGTTAATAAAATGTTTGTAGAAAACATAAAAAATTTACTATAATAAACCATCAATATAATTTTTATATCTGGATAATGTTAAAAGAAAGAAATTTCAATAATGACAATCAAATTAAAGCATAGTATTTTAATGTTTTATAAGAAGATTAAATCTTAGAAACTCTATGCTCTACCAAAATGTAATATTTTTGGCCATCATGAAACAACACAATAGTTTGTATCTATTTCTACAATTCATTTTATCATTAGAGTCAATTTCATTATCTTATAGTATAAAAAATGAGAATGGTATAAGCTTGTGTTGTTTACCAGACACAAGTGTATGTGTTAAATTAACTAAAATGGAGATTTTGCTTTTAAAGTCACGATTTGACCTAATTTTGAGTACTAAATACCATGACAGCACAAAGCTATTTATATATTATGACTTTGTTTTGAGCACCATCTGTAACCCACGGCTGACCACACTCTGTTACTATCCACTTCTCCCCCATGGGTCAATTGAAACAACTTCATTCGTTTCGGAGTTGTCCGATTACTGGTCCGGAAATTAGAAGTTGTTATAGCAACGAAACATTTTTTACAATTTTTGATTGGTCGGTAAGTCACTAAAATGAAAATTTTAGTATAAAGCCATGTTTTTGTTTGCATACTATTTAAATAAAGTATTAATGTAGTGTAAAATAATTTTTTGGTCCAGTAGAATGATATAAAAGAGCAAATAATAAGTCCTACAAATTCAGTGGAGCCAATCAGATTCGAGATAAATTAATCATGTGATTACGAAGATTTCTCTGTCAGGTGACCCTCAGTTGATGAGTGTAGAGTATCAGAGCGTGATCAGCCGTAGGTTACAGAGAAAAACGTTACTATGATGATTGATAACTTTAAGATAGGTGTGTCACTGTGATCCAATTATTGGTTTGAAAATATTTTCTTTTTTTTGTGAATTAAACTGTATTTTCAACAAGATTTAATCATTAGATGATACAATTGAACTTTTATTTCAGATTAATGGCTATTACCTAGATTGGATGTCATTTATTCTATTGATATCGCAAAGTTTAAAAAATCATATTATTTTATTTGGCATAAGTTATACAATTGATATCTCCTAAATATATAGCTGAAATATCAATCAATCAATCAATCAATATAATTGATAATATTGTTGTAATAGTTGTATATGCTGTTTTGTTGGGGGTAAGTTGGGTTTTAGAAACAAATTTATTATACCTGTTTGTGTGTGCTGTCTACAGGTAATTTGCATTGTACTGTATTATTTTAGAGACAAATGTCCGTGGTAAGTTTGTTAAGAGAGTGAAGGGATTTTAGCAATTGCAGTAAAACTTGCTTATAGCGAATTTCTGGGGAGGGGTGAAATAAATTTGAATTAAACGTAATTCGTTGTGTTGATATAACAAAGTTCATTATGAAATATAGCGAATTCTTTATAAGGAGATCATATGGGGAAACTATGGCGACCAAGACACATGTGATAAAGACGATAAATTACAAGCAATGCATTTAATATTTCAATTATGTACACAACACATTCAAAAGAAAATTGATTTAGATTTTATTGAAGAAACTAGTGATATCGGTTTGTTTTTGTTTGCTTGTGAAGATTTGTTCTATTTTAGTTAAAGCGGAAAACAATTTCTCGTCGACGTTTTCGTGGGTTTCCAAAACTTTGGCATAAGTTTGTAAAATAACCCAGTCTCATCGGCATTGAAAATATCACAAGCCTTGTAATTTTTCACTAAATTTGGAAGTTTATTTTTCAGCCAGTCGTCACAAATATCTGTGTCAACAACGGCACTTTCACCACTGATAGATCGGCATACGATGCCGTGATGCTCCTTCAAATGATCTAACCATCCTGTGTTAGGGGTAAAGTTCCTGTCTCCCAAGTTTTGTAGCGAATTTCTCCGATTTTTCCATTAAAATTGGTCCACTAATTGGGATATTTTGGTTACGCTTTTCTTTAAACCACTTGTACAAGGCGGCATCCACATTTTCATGGGCGGACGATCTGTGGCGTTTCCTTGCTGGCAAAATTGTTGACTTCTCATACGATTCCACAATTTTTTCTTTGTTTTTCAAAATTGTACTTAAGGTATTTGGAAGAATGTCCAATCTTGCAGCAACATCCTTTTTCGGCTCATTTCCCATCTCAACACATTGAATGATTTCATATTTTGTTTCTAGCGAAATTGCTTTTCTTTTTCGGGTCGGCGTCGCCACACTTGTGTGACCATAAGATCAAAAACTACATGTTTATTTGATTAGATTTTATTGCAATAAAAACAGTTCACCTTCTTTAATTAGACATGTTGTCTAATTACATGACCTTTGATAAGCTTGGGACACACTTACCTTTAGGGTATTTTAAATTCGTTGTAACCGTCAATCAATACATATTAATCATTGATCACTGGGACTCAAAAATACTTCGTTGTATCAAAAATTTGTTAAAAGCGAATTCACTATAACAACACCAATTATCATGTGTTTTTAATGATTTTGGCCGGGGATTCACAAAAAGTTTGCTATATACATAAATTCGTTATAATCGAGTTTTACTGTATCTAACACTTGGCTCAGATTTTTTACCAATTGTAAACTAATTCCAAGGTTGTCATAAGTAAGACACATTGTAAGCTAATGTCAAGGTTATCAAGACCCATTGTAAGCTAATGTCAAGGTTGTCAAGACCTGCTGTAAGCTAATGTCAAGGTTATCATAAGTTATAAGATCCATTGTAAGCTAATGTCAAGGTTGTCATAAGTTATAACACACATTGTAAGCTAATGTCAAGGTTGTCATAAGTTAAAAGACACATTATAAGCTAATTTCAAGGTTGTCAAGACCCATTGTAAGCTAATATCAAGGTTGTCATAAGTTATAAGACACATTATAAGCTAATGTCAAGGTTGTCATAAGTTATAAGTTGTAAGTCAACACACAAAATTATTATTTTTATTGTTAAGCTTGATTTTAATGGTGTTTTTTTCTCTTTTTTTTTTCTGGTCAATAATTATTTTCTGGCAAACTTGTCCAGGAGGAAGACTCTAACAACTTGCTGTGGTCGTATCATGCTGCTCTAACATAGCCCATTATTTTTATTTTTGTTCAAGCTAAGAAGGTTAAAGATACCTGCGTATATCGGTGGCATTTTGTTGTAATGTTTATTGGTGTATGCTAATTATTGGTGTATATGCTAAGTCACTAACAACGATTCAGTATAGAAACTAGGTTATCACAACATGACCTTGACCTATGACCATATTCTCAAACTCTCTATGTTGATATTATGTGACACTGAGGTACAGCATAGTATGTGGGGAAGTAGAATTTTCAAGTTTTTCAGATTGCTCCTACTAACACTTTTAACAAATATTTCATATGAAGTAAAATTGTTAGGATTAACATGTCAACTTTGACCTTTGGTTTATATCGATATTTAAGTATTCATTTTATTTTTTAAAGATTTTGTTTCTTTTTTTAGATTCATATTAAATTGCATGTATACTTACTCTTTGTCAGTTTACTAAATGATTAATTGTCATTTTCTATGAGTTTGTAAATTTAACCACCCCACAAGTAAAAACAATCTTTACAGTCATATACAGTTAGAATAACTCCTCAGAATTTTTTTTTGCCAAAACATGTATTATGGTCAAGAAAAACTATAATGTTGTTTTAGTATTAATATCAAAATACTTTGTTATTTCAGTACAAAGATTCATGTAACAAGTTTAAATTGAATGTGATAGGAAACTCTAACAAAGACTGGCGAGGATATGTAACTCTGGCAGAACCTGTAGATTATGAAGTTCAGCCATTTTACCAGATTCCTATTGCTGCATTTGTAAGTACTTTTGAAATTAAAAGAAGCTAGAAAAAAAAGAAAAAATGACTCTTTTGTATAGGTACCAGTATATACTGTTACAGTTACTTGAATTATGACAGGGTCGTCGTGATCATGATCGTATGGTAGTTGGATTTACAACTACCTGTGCAATCAAGGTCTATCACCATTAAAGTTGTGAGTTTCAATCCTGCTCATGATGAGGTGTACTCGATACCACATTATGTGAAATATTTTTGAAAGTGACGTTAAACACCATAACCCTAGCCCTTGAATTCTGACAAAATTTAACAAAGAAATGACAACGGTTACAACCTGCCTAACTTTAGAATATTAATCTAATAATTAGTAGTTTTTCCATCAAAAGCACTCTTTAATATTTTTTTGTTACTTGGGTATGGTTCACATCGTATGGATTGTGAACTGCATCAGTGGTGTAATGATTAGCATGCTCGCCTCAAGTGTGGTAGATCGTGGGTTCGAGCCCCAGTCGGGTCAAACCAAAGACTATAAAATTGGTATTTGTTGCTTCTCCGCTAAGCACACAGCATTAAGGAGAAAGAGACTGGTTGGTTCGGAATCAGAATAATGTGTCCGAGTGGAGCCACAAGTCTACCCACAGATTGTTGTTTCAGTGAACTAGCACTATAGAAATCAAACTCAGCATGTTGGTCTAGTACAAAGCGGACATCATCATCATCTCATTGAAAATTAACCTGTTCTCGCCATGATATTGCTGAAAAATTTCTGAATTGGCGTTAAGCAACGATCACTTGCGCACTCATATGGATTGTGTGAAATGTTTTGTTTATATATACATTACATCTACTAAATTGTACCAAAAAAATAAAGATGTATCTGGTTGTTGAGGTGTCAAACCACTAATTCACCAATCAGAGCTTGGAACATATACGAAAGTAGTCCCTTTTCAAGAAAAAAGTTCCTTTCACTTTGTAGTATTGTGAAAACTACTGAATGGAATGGACTAATTAAATTCGATAATTGAAGTTAAATAAATAGGGATTATTTTGAGCCCAAATTTGATGGATTTAGTTGTATTTTAATACCTCTACGGAGGATTTGATGCATGACCTATAAATACTGAATTTCTTGGGGATGACCGAGCTATTTTTAGAGTAGGTGCTTTCCGTAGCATGGCATTTCACTGCAAGATTTTAAACATGCCCTGATATTTTGACAGAACGTAGAGGAATCATGTATGTTTCAGAAAATATATGGTCTTGGAAAGGTTAAACTTAAGATAAAATGACCAGGTAGGCTCGAAAAAACACAAATTTAGTAGAAAACCTTAAAGAAATTAATTGGTGGTTTGACACCTTGATTAAAATCTCTGTATCAGCTGTGGGAAGGAGATTTCTTATTATTTAAGCTACATTATTTACAGCACCTATATCATGAAATGTTCTTTTATTTTTGTATAGGATGGACTGCAAACCAAAGCTGGAAGTATTGAAGTAACAATTGTTAACGTACAGGACACACCTCCCAGATTTATCATTGCAGATCCAATTAGAATTAAAGAGGGAATACCTGCAGTATGTTAACCTATTTCAGCTTATAAAATGGAAATGAAAACAGTAGTATTACCAATCAACAAGCTACAATCAATTCCTTCAAATGATTGTCAACATTTCAACCAATCAACAAGCTACAATCATTTCAAATTGCTATCAACATTTCAACCAATCAACAAATAATAGTAAATTCCTTCAAATGATTGTCAACATTTCAACCAATCAACAAACTACAATCATTCCTTCAAATGGTTGTGAAAATTTCAACCAATCAACAAGCTATAATGAATTCCTTCAAATGCTTGTCCACAATTCAACCCATCAACAACCTATAATCATTTCTTCAAATTGCTTTCAACATTTCAACCAACCACAAGCTATAATAAATTCCTTCAAATGGTTGGGAAAATTTCAACCAATCAACAAGCTAGAATCATTTCAAATTGCTATCAACATTTCAACCAATCAACAAGCTACAATCATGTTTAAAATTGGAGGTGTCATATAGTCACATGAATCAATATTAAGCATATTAAATTATTCGTCCCAATACACACTAACTAAGTATACCTTTTCAAAATAATTCTGCACACTTCCATAGCAAGTTGTTGCGTAAACATAATTGTGATTCGAAAGTTATTATTTGTTTATTTTTAGGGCAAGTTCCTTGGATATGTTAAAGCTGTTGATGGTGATGCAGTTAATTCTAGAGACATTAGATATGAACTTGCATGTAAGTGTTAATATTAGACGAGTTGCAGATTTGTTTTCTAATTATTTTTACATCCATTTTGGATGAGTACTTCTGTAATCGGTAAATCTTAATAAAAACATATTTGAAAGACTTCAAAATTTACAAGTTTGTTTTTTTGTGAGATGACAAAAATAATTAGTACTTGGTTTCTAATTTTTGATTTAATGATTAACATTTTATTTGCTGTATTTTGTTTTAGCTAACAGTAAGTGATAATTATATACATAGAGTTCCCTCCCTTTGTTTCGACACATTGGTGAAGCAGAGTTCCTTATAGCTCAGAATTTAAATTATTCAGCTTTTCTTTTCCTTCAGAGCCTTTACTGCTTTGATATGACAAAATGTTTAGGAGTGTTTAGCTTAATTACTTATGAGGAACACTGTAAACATATTGGAAGAAATCCTTACTGTACATATGCTTCAAACTTAATTATGCTTAAGGTGAACTCCACACCAGACCAACTTTCCCTTGTCTATGCATAAGGTGAATTCCAATATAAGCTTTCCCTTGTCTATGCATAAGGTGAATTCCAATATAAGCTTTCCTTTTTCTATGCATAAGGTGAATTCCGATATAAGCTTTCCTTTTTCTATGCATAAGGTGAATTCCAACATAAGCTTTCCCTTGTCTATGCATAAGGTGAATTCCAATATAAGCTTTCCTTTTTCTATGCATAAGGTGAATTCCAATATAAGCTTTCCTTTTTCTATGCATAAGGTGAATCCAACATAAGCTTTCCCTTGTCTATGCATAAGGTGAATTCCAATATAAGCTTTCCTTTTTCTATGCATAAGGTGAATTCCAATATAAGCTTTCCTTTCTCTATGCATAAGGTGAATTCCAACATAATCTTTCCCTTGTCTATGCATAAGATGAACTCCACACCGGACCAGCTTTCCCTTGTCTATGCATAAGGTGAATCCAACATAAGCTTTCCCTTGTCTATGCATAAGGTGAATTCCAATATAAGCTTTCCTTTTTCTATGCATAAGGTGAATTCCAATATAAGCTTTCCTTTCTCTATGCATAAGGTGAATTCCAACATAAGCTTTCCCTTGTCTATGCATAAGGTGAATTCCAATATAATCTTTCCTTTTTCTATGCATAAGGTGAATTCCAATATAAGCTTTCCCTTGTCTATGCATAAGGTGAATTCCAATATGAGCTTTCCTTTTTCTATGCATAAGGTGAATTCCAATATAAGCTTTCCTTTTTCTATGCATAAGGTGAATTCCAATATAAGCTTTCCTTTTTCTATGTATAAGGTGAATTCCAATATAAGCTTTCCTTTTTCTATGCATAAGGTGAATTCCAATATAAGCTTTCCTTTTTCTATGCATAAGGTGAATTCCAATATAAGCTTTCCTTTTTCTATGCATAAGGTGAATTCCAACATAAGCTTTCCCTTGTCTATGCATAAGGTGAATTCCAACATAAATTTTCCCTTGTCTATGCATAAGGTGAATTCCAACATAAGCTTTCCTCTCTTTATACATAAGGTAAATTCCAATATAAGCTTTCCTTTGTCTATACATAAGGTGAATTCCAATATAAGCTTTCCTTTGTCTATACATAAGGTAAATTCCAATATAAGCTTTCCTTTGTCTATGCATAAGGTGAATTCCAACACAAGCTTTCCTTTGTCTATTCATAAGGTGAATTCCAACATAAACTTTCCTCTCTTTATATTTAAGGTAAATTCCAATATCAGCTTTCCCTTGTCTATGCTTAAGACGAATTCCAACATAAGCTTTCCCTTGTCTATGCTTAAGACGAATTCCAACATAAGCTTTCCCTTGTCTATGCTTAAGGTTAATTCTAAATCAGCTTTCCCTTGTCTATGCTTAAGACGAATTCCAACATAAGCTTTCCCTTGTCTATGCTTAAGACGAATTCCATCATAAGTTTTCCCTTGTCTATGCTTAAGACGAATTCCAACATAAACTTTCCCTTGTCTATGCATAAAGTGAATTCCAATATAAGCTTTCCTTTGGTTATGCATAAGGTGAATTCCAAATCAGCTTTCCCTTGTCTATGCTTAAGGTGAATTCCAACATAAGCTTTCCTCTGTTTATGCTTAAGATAAATTCCAGCATAAGCTTTCCCTATTTTATGTGTCTGATTAATTTCAATGAGCTTTCCCATGTATATTCATGTAGAATTAATAGTTTGATTCATAGTGCCCCATCCATATTTAGTCCAAAGCCACAAAATGGTAATTTTACAATAACCTTCACTTTGAGTCTGTTGACCATCCATCGATGTCATTAACTTTTTTTATTTTGATCATCTCCTTTGAAACTGATAGGCCATTTATTGGAACCCAACTTTGCAGGAATGATGTTTATGAGGTCCTCTACAAAAAAATGCCTGTTTTCATCCAATGAGGGAACCAAATCTTGAAAATCTCTGGTTTTATATTTATTTTATACCCAAATCACTCCTGTTTTTAATCAAAACCTAAGAATAGCTATTATTACTATTTATTCAAGCATTTCTTAGAGGTGAAACACTTTTGGGATGAGTCAAGTTTATGAACCTCACACCTTACGCTTATGGTTTACACGGGCGTGGATTTACAAATTGTTTTCTGATTTTAGATATAGATTATTGACATTTATGAAGGTCGAGACTGACATTGTCACTAGTATTGAAGCGAGTCGTGATAGGACGAGCTGAGATACTAATGATAATAGATGTCAAGACCTTCAAAACTGACATTATAATGCGTTTGACATCACACTAACTGATAATTTTCAGTATCAGAGTCAAGTTGGTTGATACTGACGATATCACGTGATGAGATCAGTGGAAAAATATTCAAATTACAGATAAAAAATGAAAACGTAGATATCAAATTTAGTGTGCACGACACGTTTCTGGAATAACCTTCATCAGGTACGCTCAAAGTCGAAAGTTTGAAAAGCCAAATAAATAAGCAAATTTTGGGAGCAAGTAAACCACAGAGCCTTAACAGGATCGCCAAAATTATGTTCAGTAGATAAACAATTTGATATTTAATAACGTAAAGATAATTTATCAGGGACCACCGGTACTTCAATGTGTAAGTAAAGCATGGTATATTTTAATAATGCTTCATTTTATGTTGATAAAAACAACTGGAACTTCTTTTTACACAAAAATTTGATCAGAGAAAAATGTGCATTTTCTAGGAAGTGATTTATTTTTTATTTGTCAGTTTGACACACTTGTATAAGTATACTATTGTCTATTCATTTAATAGGATTTCACTGTTATATAAAAAATGACATGTCATTGCTCTGATTCATTTAAACATGTACAATATATAACTTATAAATATGTCACAACCAAGTTGGTTTTAATAATATTTCTTAATTGGATAATTTTACAGATTCTCTGTTTTATTTGTTACAAATTAACCAAAAATTGCTTTATCAAAACAACCTTGAAGTATCTCTCACTTCTCATTTTGTCTTTTATCATTTTGGATATGTTACTTCTTTGTATAGTGGGAAATTTTTTAAAATGAATTTATTTTATTAGATAATGCCTGTGTTTAATGTATATAATCAAGTTCCATTTGTTTATTTGATAAATATATTTATATCAATACAATGAATTATGCCTTTGTTAACAAATATAAAATAAGCCAATATTGATATATAAGTATTTATTGTAATTTGTTCATGAGTATATGAGATTGATATATTCTCATGTGTATTAAGTATGCATGGAATATTATTCATTTATAAATAAGAAATGCATGATAAACTACCATGTATGTTTTAAAATTCCTTTTTTTCATTTCAAATATGAGGGCCGTCATGGTCGTGATTGTGATCGTGGTAGTTGGATTTACAACTACATGTGCAATCAGTGTCTATCACCACTAAAGTTGTGAGTGTGAACCCCGTTCATGGCGAGATGTACTTGATACAACATTATGTGATGAAGTTTGTCAGTGAGTTGCGACAGGTCGGTGGTTTTCTCCAGGTACTACGATTTCCTCCACCAATAAAACTGACCGCCATGCTATAATTGAAATATTGTTGAAAGTGGCGGGATAAAATACTAATATCCGCCAACCCATGTTAAATCTAACACAGTATGGCTTCCATGAATTATTTCTTAATTAATACATCAATACATGTCATGGTAAAATTTACTTGTCATGGTAGGATTTATATGTCATGGTAAGATTTATATGTCATGGTAGGATTTATATGTCATGGTAAGATTTATATGTCATGGTAGGATTTATATGTCATGGTAAGATTTACATGTCATGGTAGGATTTATATGTCATGGTAAGATTTATATGTCATGGTAAGATTTACATGTCATGGTAGGATTTATATGTCATGGTAAGATTTATATGTCACATCAAAACATGTCATGGTAAGATTTATATGTCATGGTAAGATTTACATGTCATGGTAAGATTTACATGTCATGGTAAGATTTACATGTCATGGTAAGATTTATATGTCATGGTAAGATTTATATGTCACATCAAAACATGTCATGGTAAGATTTATATGTCATGGTAAGATTTACATGTCATGGTAAGATTTACATGTCATGATAAGATTTACATGTCATAGTAAGATTTATATGTCATGGTAAGATTTATATGTCATGGTAAGATTTATATGTCATGGTATGATTTACATGTCATGGTAAGATTTATATGTCATGGTAAGATTTATATGTCATGGTAGGATTTATATGTCATGGTAAAATTTATATGTCATGGTAGGATTTATATGTCATGGTAAGATTTACATGTCATGGTAGGATTTATATGTCATGGTAAGATTTATATGTCATGGTAAGATTTACATGTCATGGTAGGATTTATATGTCATGGTAAGATTTATATGGCGGGATAAAATACTAATATCCGCCAACCCATGTTAAATCTAACACAGTATGGCTTCCATGAATTATTTCTTAATTAATACATCAATACATGTCATGGTAAAATTTACTTGTCATGGTAGGATTTATATGTCATGGTAAGATTTATATGTCATGGTAGGATTTATATGTCATGGTAAAATTTATATGTCATGGTAGGATTTATATGTCATGGTAAGATTTACATGTCATGGTAGGATTTATATGTCATGGTAAGATTTATATGTCATGGTAAGATTTACATGTCATGGTAGGATTTATATGTCATGGTAAGATTTATATGTCACATCAAAACATGTCATGGTAAGATTTATATGTCATGGTAAGATTTACATGTCATGGTAAGATTTACATGTCATGGTAAGATTTATATGTCATGGTAAGATTTATATGTCACATCAAAACATGTCATGGTAAGATATATATGTCATGGTAAGATTTACATGTTATGGTAAGATTTACATGTCATGATAAGATTTACATGTCATAGTAAGATTTATATGTCATGGTAAGATTTATATGTCATGGTAAGATTTATATGTCATGGTATGATTTACATGTCATGGTAAGATTTATATGTCATGGTAAGATTTATATGTCATGGTAGGATTTATATGTCATGGTAAAATTTATATGTCATGGTAGGATTTATATGTCATGGTAAGATTTACATGTCATGGTAGGATTTATATGTCATGGTAAGATTTATATGTCATGGTAAGATTTACATGTCATGGTAGGATTTATATGTCATGGTAAGATTTATATGTCACATCAAAACATGTCATGGTAAGAATTATATGTCATGGTAAGATTTACATGTCATGGTAAGATTTACATGTCATGGTAAGATTTACATGTCATAGTAAGATTTATATGTCATGGTAAGATTTATATGTCATGGTAAGATTTATATGTCACATCAAAACATGTCATGGTAAGATTTATATGTCATGGTAAGATTTACATGTCATGGTAAGATTTACATGTCATGGTAAGATTTACATGTCATAGTAAGATTTATATGTCATGGTAAGATTTATATGTCATGGTAAGATTTATATGTCATGGTAAGATTTACATGTCATGGTAAGATTTATATGTCACATCAAAACATGTCATGGTAAGATTTACTTGTCATGATAAGATTTACATGTCATGGTAAGATTTACATGTCATGGTAAGATTTACATGTCATGGGAATATTTACATGTCATGGTAACATTTACATGTCATGGTAAGATTTATATGTCACATCAAAACATGTCATGGTAAGATTTATATGTCATGGTAAGATTTACATGTCATGATAAGATTTATATGTCATGGTAAGATTTATATGTCATGGTAAGATTTACTTGTCATGATAAGATTTACATGTCATGGTAAGATTTACATGTCATGGTAAGATTTATATGTCACATCAAAACATGTCATGGTAAGATTTATATGTCATGGTAAGATTTACATGTCATGGTAAGATTTACATGTCATGGTAAGATTTACATGTCATAGTAAGATTTATATGTCATGGTAAGATTTATATGTCATGGTAAGATTTATATGTCATGGTATGATTTACATGTCATGGTAAGATTTATATGTCATTGTAAGATGTATATGTCATGGTAAGATTTACTTGTCATGATAAGATTTACATGTCATGGTAAGATTTACATGTCATGGGAATATTTACATGTCATGGTAAGATTTACATGTCATGGTAAGATTTATATGTCACATCAAAACATGTCATGGTAAGATTTATATGTCATGGTAAGATTTACATGTCATGGTAAGATTTACATGTCATGGTAAGGTTTATATGTCATAGTAAGATTTATATGTCATGGTAAGATTTATATGTCACATCAAAACATGTCATGGTAAGATTTATATGTCATGGTAAGATTTACATGTCATGATAAGATTTATATGTCATGGTAAGATTTACTTGTCATGATAAGATTTACATGTCATGGTAAGATTTACATGTCATGGTAAGATTTACATGTCATGGTAAGATTTATATGTCACATCAAAACATGTCATGGTAAGATTTATATGTCATGGTAAGATTTACATGTCATGGTAAGATTTACATGTCATGATAAGATTTATATGTCATAGTAAGATTTATATGTCATGGTAAGATTTATATGTCATGGTATGATTTACATGTCATGGTAAGATTTATATGTCATGGTAAGATTTACATGTCATGATAAGATTTATATGTCATGGTAAGATTTATATGTCATGGTAAGATTTACTTGTCATGATAAGATTTACATGTCATGGTAAGATTTACATGTCATGGTAATATTTACATGTCATGGTAAGATTTACTTGTCATGGTAAGATTTACATGTCATGGTAAGATTTATATGTCATGGTAAGATTTATATGTCACATCAAAACATGTCATGGTAAGATTTACATGTCACATTAATACTTGTCATGGTAAGATTTACATGTCACATCAATATAGGTTATGATACAATTAATTTGTTTCCTCAATTCAGGTCATGTTACTATATGGTGCATGGACTGTGAGTTCGATAAATCATTTGCATGAATTGTATATTGATGTATATAATTTTGTGTGTTTCGTATTGTGGTTGTAATTAATATCTACTGTCAAACAACTAGATATAAAAATTGTAGACATGGTCACGGAAATATTTTGTTTTTGAATCAATGTCATAATGAGTCAACCTTTGTTATGTCATAAAAATACTTAATTGAAAGTTGGGAAATAGCGGAGAAGACATATATAAGGCAAATTCAAATATGATAAAAAATGATTTATATAAAAAAATATATATGGCTTGTCAACCGAGTTATCATTACTCATTAGGTGAAATGGTAAAGAATGATATGATTATTTAAAGAGCACCTAGTATGTCCTGGTTAAGGTTAATTTTTTTACATGTTGTTTAACGGCATGAAGTGCAGACTGTTTGTCATGTACGTTACTTAGTTTATATGTTTAGTATTGGTAGTAAAGGTGACAAGTAGGTTAGTCATTAATCTAAGAAGTTTGCATTCAGGTTAATCAGACAATGTGTAGTTTCTAACATTTGTTTTTCTTCAATTAGTAGGATTTGTATATTTATTTAGAATGAAAGAAATTATACCGCAAATGAAGAAAAAAAATAGTAGGATTTTAAAAGATTTAAAACTTTAAAGTCTGTGTTATTGAATAGCTGTAATCATTTTCATTACTACATTGTGCCTGCAAATTGTATTTCTTTTTTTACAGATTTTTGTTTAATTTATACTTTTGTAAAAGTTTTCTGTCTTTGATTACAGTAAAAAATCCAGTATAAAACATATTCTACAAATATCAAATGGAATTTCTATTAGAAAAATAAAACAAGATATTTAGGATAATTCAGAATAAATTAAATTTGTGTTAACAGATGGTAAAGAGAAAACAATTGGTGTACATGCTAATGGCTTGCTAATTCTACCTTTCAGTTGTGGAGCAACTTGTTAGATTGGACCCTGTATCTGGTAACATCACGACCAATGTTACGTTTGACCGTGAGAGCCCAGAACTTATCAAAGGTTATATAGATCTTGGCATAAGAGTGAGTTATCTTTTCTTTCTTTTTAAGGGGTTTGGGTTATGGTGTTTAATGCCACTTTCAACAATATTTCAGTTATATCATGGCGGTCAGTTTCATTGGTGGAGGAAACCGGAGAAAACCACTGACCTGCTGCAATTCACTGACAAACTTTATCACATAATGTTGTATCAATTACACCTCACCTGAGTGGGATTCGAACTCACTACGTTAGTGGTGATAGGCACTGATTGCGTAGTTAGTTATAAATCCAACTACCGTACGATCATGACTATGACGACCCCTCTTTCTTTTTAAAATTACATTTGAATAAAATACAGATTAAAACTATTTGATGTATTGAAATTAAAGGCTAATAAATAATCATGTTTACTCAACTTATTGAAACTCTAGGTTATATTTATCAAGGAAAAAACCACTATATTTTTTACCTTTATTTTCATCTCACCTGCCCTAAGACCATATCAGCTTTTAATATCATGCCGAATCTTTTGTTGTTTATTGTTGTTAACTTTTCGTACTGTAATCTTCACCACTGTATTCACTGTGCCAAATTAATTCAAACTTGGCTCCAGGATACTTTTGTATCTGACAGACTATCCACCTACTATCCAAGATTGCAGCTGTTACTTCAAATAGAAAATTCTTCAATGGCCACTAGTTTGTGGTATTTCGTTACATCTTTAACAGCATAACATAAATACTATATGAATGAGAAACAAATGATAATCACTCTGCTATTTTTTGTAGATTCCGGAAATTCATCCATTTTTTTGTATGAAACTGGTTAAAAATATTACCATGTAATTTTTGTTTCTTTGCTTTCTTTTTACAGGCAAGAGAAGTGATTGATCCTGTAAACATGACACTAGGGAATGATGCATCTACCACAGCTTACACCACTATTAGAATTACTGTATCGGATGCTAATGACAACAGTCCTGAATTTACTGTTACAAACTTTAACATCAGTATAGCAGAGGACATCCCTAATGAATCTCCATTACCAAATGTTATCCTCACCGTATCTGATCCAGATATGGTGAGTTATTTCCCCTTATCATCAAGTTAATGACAACAGTCCTGAATTTACTGTTACAAACTTTAACATCGGTATAGTAGAGGACATCCCTAATGAATCTCCATTACCTAATGTTATCCTCACTGTATCTGATCCAGATCTGGTGAGTTATTTCCCCTTATCATCAAGTTAATTTTACAAAGATATCAACAAGACTGTCTATTGGTGTATTATTTTCTTTTTTTAGCTCACCAGATCCGAAGGTTAATGTAAACTTTTGCCATCACTTGTCCTTCTTCGTCTGTTGTAAACTTTTGTCTAAAATCTTTTCCTATGAAACCACTGAATCATCTTGGTGCGTCTTTCAAATTTGTATCTTATGATCTTGCCAGTCATGCAACATGGCTGCTGTTTCTATAAATAGATCATAGAGGATAAAGCATAACTACATAGCCAATAAAGAAATTTGAAAAGAATATTTTAAAAACTACATAGTGGGGTAAGATTTGTTTTTGAGTGTAAAAACAAACATGGTGGAGAGAGACATGTGTTTGTGTTTAAAATACGAGATAATGGAGAGCAATGTTTTTATGTTAAAAACAACATGGTGGATAGAGATATATTTTTATGTTTAAAAACTGCACAGTGGGGAGATACATTAAAGGTCATTATTTTGTTTTTATGAACAACATGGATTTGGTAGACATGTTTTTATGGTTAAAATAAACATGGATTGGGAGACATGTTTTTATGTTTAAAAACAACATGGTGGGGGGAGACTTGTTTTTATGTTTAAAAACAACCGTTAGTACATGTAAATGACTCTATAGCAATACATAAAGTAATAATTGATTGATTCAATACATGTACATTTGTAGGGTTCTAATGCCTTCTTCCAATTTGAATTGTCTAATTATAATGATGAGTTCAAAGTGTCGCCACCTTCAGGACAAGGGCAGACAACAGCTAGTATACTGGTGAAGAATACAAGTTTGATCAACTATGAAACGGGACCAAGACAGTATATCTTTAATGTAAGTTACTACATGGGTTACTTCCATACCTCATAATAGTCAAAACTACATGGGTGGTGTAGTGGTTAGCATGCTCACCTCAAGTGTAGTAGATCATTGGTTCGAGCCCCGTTCAGGTCAAACAAAATACTATCAAATTTGTATTTGTTGCTTCTTTGCTAAGAACACAGCATTCATTAAGGAGAAAGAGCAAAGACTGGTTGGAACAGAATCAGGATGATGTGTCCAAGTGGAGCCATTTGTCTACCCACAGACTGTTGTTTCAGTGAGCTAGCACTATAAAAATCCAACTAAGCATATTTATTTACCACAAAGCAGACCTCATCATCATCTCTTTGAAAAGGAACTGATAAAGCTGAAATATAGCTCATTTAGCATTAAACAACAATCAATCCATCTCTCACATGTAAGTCAAAGACTTATAAATTAATTTTAGAGTCGCATGTCATTTTATAGGTGTTTTGATTGATTTAAAAAGTTAAGATTATTTGTCAATGTACTGAATCTGAAAATACATGTCGTTCTCAAGGCATCGCGTGCCGTTGTCATCAGGTGATTTTCTTTAAATGAGGCACCTTTGGGGTTATATAAATTTATTTCCAATTATTTGCCTTATTTTGAAAAAATAAATAAATTTTTCAATATCATAGCAAAAAAAGTTTGAATTAATTTATAAGTATTGATAGAAATTATTTGTTCGGTTCATTCGAAATAACCTCAATCAGGTTTTACACACCCTTGCGTAACCCACTACGTGGGCTACACGGTGTGTACAACCTGTTTGAGGTTATTTCTTCATGAACCGAGCAAAAATTGCAATAAATCCTTAATTACCTGAACTAGATTGATTTATACATTTGTAGATAGCAAATAATTAATTTTGTTACTAAGTAAATATGGGTGTTATCTTCCATCTAACACATTGTTGCATAGGGCCAGAGCATTTAGATGCAAAGAAGACAAGAAGTAGACTGATGTAATAGATTAAATCTAAGGGCCAGGGGATTTAGATGTATTGTAGACAAGCCTTAGTCCCATCTTACACATTAAAACCTAGGACCAGGGGATAATCATTGCATTTTCCTAAACACCACAGCATTTCAGAATGACCACCTTTTCTTCCAATAAATTTCCTCCCAATAACAGTTAACCACTAATCATTATGGACCGGAAATGACAATCCAAATAGACCAGTCCTGAATAAGCGGTCAGTTGCTTTATCCAGTCATATTTTCTGTGTTCTAAAGTTGACCATTAAATATAAGTTTGACTGCAACTGTTGTCTATTAACCTAAAGCTAAAAGTAGTAATGTTTTATATTTTACAGGTAATCGCTAGAGAAAGCAACATACCGGAACAACGTTCAGGTCAAGCCAGAATTATAGTGAACATATTAGATGTCAATGACAACCTGCCTCAGTTTAATCCTCCAAATTATGACACGAGTATCTTGGAAACTGCTCCAGGTGGAACTATTGTAGTAACAGTCACAGTATGTATTACACTAATACCTTTCTTATAAGGACACCCCTTCTGTTATGAAAAATTGGCCTTATAAGAGAGGTGGCCTCTGTTGAGAGATGCAGTTGATATATTATTTCACTATTTCAGTGCAGCTGAAATCTAACTTGATAATAGGGATGACCTCTCCTGAGGGGGGTAGTTTAATAGTAGTTTACTATCTCTGTACATCTGAAATATGTCTTGATAAGAGGGGTGGCCTTTTAAGAGGGGGACTACTGTATATACATCCATAGTCATATTGATTTTAAAAAGTAATGCAATTGCTGTTTGTTTCTAATGGTCAAAATAACTCTTATTTGTATATTATAGTTTAAAAGACTATTTACCAGTAACCTAATTAGTGACTTCATTGTTGGCAGTATCAGTTACATACATTCTTGACAAATAAATGCACTTTTATGCTCTGAAATATTGTTGAAAGTGGCATTAAACACCATAACCTTAACCCCTAAACCTAGTCATTTATTTTTCTGACATAATTTTCTATTAAACCATGAATAATTTTGTTTCCAGGCAACTGATCCTGATTCCGGTAACCTTGGTAAGAGTGGAATTAGGTTTGGTCTCCTTGGTGATGGAAGCGGTCTGTAAGTTTAATATTACTATACTAGTAGCCTGTATTGAACATTAGAGGCTTTTTTTTGCAGATGACCACCCAAGTGAAAGAGTTAGAGGTGCATGCACTAAGAACTCTTTGGCTTTGGTGTGAATCCAGAAAAAACAAGTATTTTATGTTTAATTGCAGGCTTATTTTGTTATCAAAGTCATGTATCTGACTTGTACAAAAAAAAATAGATATATTTGTGCGTAGATAAAATTTGAAAACATTAACACTTAAAATTAGCCTAGATCACCCTTTTTAAAAACATCCTGGATCAGCCACTGGATACAAGTGAACATATTTGTGGGTAAAAGTGAACATATTGAAATATCAGGTATTTGTGGATACAAGTGGACATAGTTAGAGAATACAAGTGTAAATAGTTGAAATATCAGGTGTTTGTGGATACAAGTGGACATAGTTTGAGAATACAAGTGTAAATAGTTGAAATATCAGGTGTTTGTGGATACAAGTGAACATAGTTTGTGGGTAAAAGTGAACATATTGAAATATCAGGTATTTGTGGATACAAGTGGACATAGTTAGAGAATACAAGTGTAAATAGTTGAAATATCAGGTGTTTGTGGATACAAGTGGACATAGTTTGAGAATACAAGTGTAAATAGTTGAAATATCAGGTGTTTGTGGATACAAGTGGACATAGTTTGAGAATACAAGTGTAAATAGTTGAAATATCAGGTGTTTGTGGATACAAGTGGACATAGTTTGAGAATACAAGTGTAAATAGTTGAAATATCAGATGTTTGTGGATACAAGTGGACATAGTTTGAGAATACAAGTGTAAATAGTTGAAATATCAGATGTTTGTGGATACAAGTGGACATAGTTTGAGAATACAAGTGTAAATAGTGTTTGTTGAGCCTGAAGATGTATAAATTATATATATTTGGAATTCCAGTTATTATAGATCATTTATTATTTTTTTCAGGTTTAATATTGGCCTAGTAAGTGGACAAGTCACAGTAGCCAATTGTGCCACCCCTGGATCTGGTAACTGTATTGACTTCGAAAGAAAAAAGAGATATGATATGACAGTTACAGCCAGAGATACCGATGGCACTGGACAACTTGTGACCTCTAACCTTGTGATCCATATCAATGATGTCAATGACAACAAGCCACTATTTGCCACTAAGAATTACATCAGCTACATAGAAGAATTGAAAACTGTACCCAATCCCAACGTTCTTGTCATTGCCACTGACCCTGATACTGTGGGAGGTCCTATATCTTACAGCTTACTGGACAGTACTGGGAAATGGCAGATGAACCAGGTCACAGGAAACATCACAGCTAAACAACCGATATTATATACTGACGCCCCTGGTGTTAATGGATCGTATGTTTTATATTTTATTTTCAATTCTTCATATCATAGCTCCTCTTTTCATGGTTTAAAACCAAACCAAATATTGAAAAGAAAGTTTAATCTTGAAATATTGTCTTTATTGGGAAAATAGGAGAATTTGCATGAACATTTTTGTCAAAAAGATTTGTAATCCAAGATATATAAAGCTAAGTTATATAACTTGTTACTAAGGTAGAAACAAGACATTAGTATACAAGTCATTTCTCTGTTATATAACTTGTTACTAAGGTAGAAACAATGACATTAGTATACAAGTCATTTCTCTGTTAACTTGTTACTAAGATAGAAACAAAGACATTAGTATACAAGTCATTTCTCTGTTATATAACTTGTTACTAAGGTAGAAACAAAGACATTAGTATACAAGTCATTTCTCTGTTATATAACTTGTTACTAAGGTAGAAACAAAGACATTAGTATACAAGTCATTTCTCTGTTATATAACTTGTTACTAAGGTAGAAACAAAGACATTAGTATACAAGTCATTTCTCTGTTATATAACTTGTTACTAAGGTAGAAACAAGGACATTAGTATACAAGTCATTTCTCTTGTTAACTTGTTACTAAGGTAGAAACAAAGACATTAGTATACAAGTCATTTCTCTGTTATATAACTTGTTACTAAGGTAGAAACAAGACATTGGTATACAAGTCATTTCTCTGTTATATAACTTGTTACTAAGGTAGAAACAATGACATTAGTATACAAGTCATTTCTCTGTTAACTTGTTACTAAGATAGAAACAAAGACATTAGTATACAAGTCATTTCTCTGTTATATAACTTGTTACTAAGGTAGAAACAAAGACATTAGTATACAAGTCATTTCTCTGTTATATAACTTGTTACTAAGGTAGAAACAAAGACATTAGTATACAAGTCATTTCTCTGTTATATAACTTGTTACTAAGGTAGAAACAAGGACATTAGTATACAAGTCATTTCTCTGTTAACTTGTTACTAAGGTAGAAACAAAGACATTAGTATACAAGTAATTTCTCTGTTATATAACTTGTTACTAAGGTAGAAACAAGGACATTAGTATACAAGTCATTTCTCTGTTAACTTGTTACTAAGGTAGAAACAAAGACATTAGTATACAAGTCATTTCTCTGTTATATAACTTGTTACTAAGGTAGAAACAAAGACATTAGTATACAAGTCATTTCTCTGTTATATAACTTGTTACTAAGGTAGAAACAAGGACATTAGTATACAAGTCATTTCTCTGTTAACTTGTTACTAAGGTAGAAACAAGGACATTAGTATACAAGTCATTTCTCTGTTGACTTGTTACTAAGGTAGAAACAAAGACATTAGTATACAAGTCATTTCTCTGTTATATAACTTGTTACTAAGGTAGAAACAAAGACATTAGTATACAAGTCATTTCTCTGTTAACTTGTTACTAAGGTAGAAACAAAGACATTAGTATACAAGTCATTTCTCTGTTATATAACTTGTTACTAAGGTAGAAACAAAGACATTAGTATACAAGTCATTTCTCTGTTCTATAACTTGTTACTAAGGTAGAAACAAAGACATTAGTATACAAGTCATTTCTCTGTTAACTTGTTACTAAGGTAGAAACAAAGACATTAGTATACAAGTCATTTCTCTGTTATATAACTTGTTACTAAGGTAGAAACAAAGACATTAGTATACAAGTCATTTCTCTGTTATATAACTTGTTACTATGGTAGAAACAAAGACATTAGTATACAAGTCATTTCTCTGTTAACTTGTTACTAAGGTAGAAACAAAGACATTAGTATACAAGTCATTTCTCTGTTATATAACTTGTTACTAGGGTAGAAACAAAGACATTAGTATACAAGTCATTTCTCTGTTAACTTGTTACTAAGGTAGAAACAAAGACATTAGTATACAAGTCATTTCTCTGTTAACTTGTTACTAAGGTAGAAACAAAGACATTAGTATACAAGTCATTTCTCTGTTATATAACTTGTTACTAAGGTAGAAACAAAGACATTAGTATACAAGTCATTTCTCTGTTAACTTGTTACTAAGGTAGAAACAAAGACATTAGTATACAAGAAATTTCTCTGTTATATAACTTGTTACTAAGGTAGAAACAAAGACATTGGTATACAAGTCATTTCTCTGTTAACTTGTTACTAAGGTAGAAACAAAGACATTGGTATACAAGTCATTTCTCTGTTATATAACTTGTTACTAAGGTAGAAACAAAGACATTAGTATACAAGTCATTTCTCTGTTATATAACTTGTTACTATGGTAGAAACAAAGACATTAGTATACAAGTCATTTCTCTGTTAACTTGTTACTAAGGTAGAAACAAAGACATTAGTATACAAGTCATTTCTCTGTTATATAACTTGTTACTAAGGTAGAAACAAGGACATTAGTATACAAGTCATTTCTCTGTTATATAACTTGTTACTAAGGTAGAAACAAAGACATTAGTATACAAGTCATTTCTCTGTTATATAACTTGTTACTAAGGTAGAAACAAAGACATTAGTATACAAGTCATTTCTCTGTTAACTTGTTACTAAGGTAGAAACAAAGACATTAGTATACAAGTCATTTCTCTGTTATATAACTTGTTACTAAGATAGAAACAAAGACATTAGTATACAAGTCATTTCTCTGTTATATAACTTGTTACTAAGGTAGAAACAAAGACATTAGTATACAAGTCATTTCTCTGTTAACTTGTTACTAAGGTAGAAACAAAGACATTAGTATACAAGTCATTTCTCTGTTATATAACTTGTTACTAAGGTAGAAACACAGACATTAGTATACAAGTCATTTCTCTGTTATATAACTTGTTACTATGGTAGAAACAAAGACATTAGTATACAAGTCATTTCTCTGTTAACTTGTTACTAAGGTAGAAACAAAGACATTAGTATACAAGTCATTTCTCTGTTATATAACTTGTTACTAAGGTAGAAACAAAGACATTAGTATACAAGTCATTTCTCTGTTAACTTGTTACTAAGGTAGAAACAAAGACATTAGTATACAAGTTATTTCTCTGTTAACTTGTTACTACGGTAGAAACAAAGACATTAGTATACAAGTCATTTATCTGTTATATAACTTGTTACTAAGGTAGAAACAAGGACATTAGTATACAAGTCATTTCTCTGTTAACTTGTTACTAAGGTAGAAACAAAGACATTAGTATACAAGTCATTTCTCTGTTATATAACGTGTTACTAAGGTAGAAACAAAGACATTAGTATACAAGTCATTTCTCTGTTAACTTGTTACTAAGGTAGAAACAAAGACATTAGTATACAAGTCATTTCTCTGTTATATAACTTGTTACTAAGGTAGAAACAAAGACATTAGTATACAAGTCATTTCTCTGTTAACTTGTTACTAAGGTAGAAACAAAGACATTAGTATACAAGTCATTTCTCTGTTATATAACTTGTTACTAAGGTAGAAACAAAGACATTAGTATACAAGTCATTTCTCTGTTATATAACTTGTTACTATGGTAGAAACAAAGACATTAGTATACAAGTCATTTCTCTGTTAACTTGTTACTAAGGTAGAAACAAAGACATTAGTATACAAGTCATTTCTCTGTTATATAACTTGTTACTAGGGTAGAAACAAAGACATTAGTATACAAGTCATTTCTCTGTTAACTTGTTACTAAGGTAGAAACAAAGACATTAGTATACAAGTCATTTCTCTATTATATAACTTGTAAGGTAGAAACAAAGACATTAGTATACAAGTCATTTCTCTGTTATATAACTTGTTACTAAGGTAGAAACAAGGACATTAGTATACAAGTCATTTCTCTGTTAACTTGTTACTAAGGTAGAAACAAAGACATTAGTATACAAGTCATTTCTCTGTTATATAACTTGTTACTAAGGTAGAAACAAAGACATTAGTATACAAGTCATTTCTCTGTTAACTTGTTACTAAGGTAGAAACAAAGACATTAGTATACAAGTCATTTCTCTGTTATATAACATGTTACTAAGATAGAAACAAAGACATTAGTATACAAGTCATTTCTCTGTTAACTTGTTACTAAGGTAGAAACAAAGACATTAGTATACAAGTCATTTCTCTGTTATATAACTTATTACTAAGGTAGAAACAAAGACATTAGTATACAAGTCATTTCTCTGTTATATAACTTGTTACTAAGGTAGAAACAAAGACATTAGTATACAAGTCATTTCTCTGTTAACTTGTTACTAAGGTAGAAACAAAGACATTAGTATACAAGTCATTTCTCTGTTATATAACTTGTTACTAAGGTAGAAACAAAGACATTGGTATACAAGTCATTTTTCTGTTAACTTGTTACTAAGGTAGAAACAAAGACATTAGTATACAAGTCATTTCTCTGTTATATAACTTGTTACTAAGGTAGAAACAAAGACATTAGTATACAAGTCATTTCTCTGTTATATAACTTATTACTAAGGTAGAAACAAAGACATTAGTATACAAGTCATTTCTCTGTTATATAACTTGTTACTAAGGTAGAAACAAAGACATTAGTATACAAGTCATTTCTCTGTTAACTTGTTACTAAGATAGAAACAAAGACATTAGTATACAAGTCATTTCTCTGTTATATAACTTGTTACTAAGGTAGAAACAAGGACATTGGTATACATGTCATTTCTCTGTTAACTTGTTACTAAGGTAGAAACAAAGACATTAGTATACAAGTCATTTCTCTGTTATATAACTTGTTACTAAGGTAGAAACAAAGACATTAGTATACAAGTCATTTCTCTGTTAACTTGTTACTAAGATAGAAACAAAGACATTAGTATACAAGTCATTTCTCTGTTATATAACTTGTTACTAAGGTAGAAACAAAGACATTAGTATACAAGTCATTTCTCTGTTATATAACTTGTTACTAAGGTAGAAACAAAGACATTAGTATACAAGTCATTTCTCTGTTAACTTGTTACTAAGGTAGAAACAAAGACATTAGTATACAAGTCATTTCTCTGTTAACTTGTTACTAAGGTAGAAACAAAGACATTAGTATACAAGTCATTTCTCTGTTATATAACTTGTTACTAAGGTAGAAACAAAGACATTAGTATGCAAGTCATTTCTCTGTTATATAACTTGTTACTATGGTAGAAACAAAGACATTAGTATACAAGTCATTTCTCTGTTAACTTGTTACTAAGGTAGAAACAAAGACATTAGTATACAAGTCATTTCTCTGTTATATAACTTGTTACTAGGGTAGAAACAAAGACATTAGTATACAAGTCATTTCTCTGTTAACTTGTTACTAAGGTAGAAACAAAGACATTAGTATACAAGTCATTTCTCTGTTAACTTGTTACTAAGGTAGAAACAAAGACATTAGTATACAAGTCATTTCTCTGTTATATAACTTGTTACTAAGGTAGAAACAAAGACATTAGTATACAAGTCATTTCTCTGTTAACTTGTTACTAAGGTAGAAACAAAGACATTAGTATACAAGTCATTTCTCTGTTATATAACTTGTTACTAAGGTAGAAACAAAGACATTAGTATACAAGTCATTTCTCTGTTAACTTGTTACTAAGGTAGAAACAAAGACATTAGTATACAAGTCATTTCTCTGTTATATAACTTGTTACTAAGGTAGAAACAAAGACATTAGTATACAAGTCATTTCTCTGTTATATAACTTGTTACTAAGGTAGAAACAAAGACATTAGTATACAAGTCATTTCTCTGTTAACTTGTTACTAAGGTAGAAACAAAGACATTAGTATACAAGTCATTTCTCTGTTATATAACTTGTTACTAAGGTAGAAACAAGACATTGGTATACACGTCATTTCTCTGTTAACTTGTTACTAAGGTAGAAACAAAGACATTAGTATACAAGTCATTTCTCTGTTATATAACTTGTTACTAAGGTAGAAACAAGGACATTAGTATACAAGTCATTTCTCTGTTAACTTGTTACTAAGGTAGAAACAAAGACATTAGTATACAAGTCATTTCTCTGTTCTTAACTTGTTACTAAGGTAGAAACAAAGACATTAGTATACAAGTCATTTCTCTGTTAACTTGTTACTAAGGTAGAAACAAAGACATTAGTATACAAGTCATTTCTCTGTTATATAACTTGTTACTAAGGTAGAAACAAAGACATTAGTATACAAGTCATTTCTCTGTTATATAACTTGTTACTAAGGTAGAAACAAAGACATTAGTATACAAGTCATTTCTCTGTTATATAACTTGTTACTAAGGTAGAAACAAAGACATTAGTATACAAGTCATTTCTCTGTTATATAACTTGTTACTAAGGTAGAAACAAGACATTAGTATACACGTCATTTCTCTGTTAACTTGTTACTAAGGTAGAAACAAAGACATTAGTATACAAGTCATTTCTCTGTTATATAACTTGTTACTAAGGTAGAAACAAAGACATTAGTATACAAGTCATTTCTCTGTTAACTTGTTACTAAGGTAGAAACAAAGACATTAGTATACAAGTCATTTCTCTGTTCTATAACTTGTTACTAAGGTAGAAACAAAGACATTAGTATACAAGTCATTCTCTGTTTAACTTGTTACTAAGATAAGAAATAAAAAAAAAGACATTAGTATACAAGTCATTTCTCTGTTATATAACTTGTTACTAAGGTAGAAACAAAGACATTAGTATACAAGTCATTTCTCTGTTATATAACTTGTTACTAAGGTAGAAACAAAGACATTAGTATACAAGTCATTTCTCTGTTAACTTGTTACTAAGGTAGAAACAAAGACATTAGTATACAAGTCATTTCTCTGTTATATAACTTGTTACTAAGGTAGAAACAAAGACATTAGTATACAAGTCATTTCTCTGTTAACTTGTTACTAAGGTAGAAACAAAGACATTAGTATACAAGTCATTTCTCTGTTATATAACTTGTTACTAAGGTAGAAACAAGACATTAGTATACAAGTCATTTCTCTGTTAACTTGTTACTAAGGTAGAAACAAAGACATTAGTATACAAGTCATTTCTCTGTTATATAACTTGTTACTAAGGTAGAAACAAAGACATTAGTATACAAGTCATTTCTCTGTTAACTTGTTACTAAGGTAGAAACAAAGACATTAGTATACAAGTCATTTCTCTGTTAACTTGTTACTAAGGTAGAAACAAAGACATTAGTATACAAGTCATTTCTCTGTTATATAACTTGTTACTAAGGTAGAAACAAGGACATTAGTATACAAGTCATTTCTCTGTTAACTTGTTACTAAGGTAGAAACAAAGACATTAGTATACAAGTCATTTCTCTGTTATATAACTTGTTACTAAGGTAGAAACAAAGACATTAGTATACAAGTCATTTCTCTGTTATATAACTTGTTACTAAGGTAGAAACAAAGACATTAGTATGCAAGTCATTTCTCTGTTATATAACTTGTTACTAAGGTAGAAACAAAGACATTAGTATACAAGTCATTTCTCTGTTAACTTGTTACTAAGGTAGAAACAAAGACATTAGTATACAAGTCATTTCTCTGTTATATAACTTGTTACTAAGGTAGAAACAAAGACATTAGTATACAAGTCATTTCTCTGTTAACTTGTTACTAAGGTAGAAACAAAGACATTAGTATACAAGTCATTTCTCTGTTATATAACTTGTTACTAAGGTAGAAACAAAGACATTAGTATACAAGTCATTTCTCTGTTATATAACTTGTTACTATGGTAGAAACAAAGACATTAGTATACAAGTCATTTCTCTGTTAACTTGTTACTAAGGTAGAAACAAAGACATTAGTATACAAGTCATTTCTCTGTTATATAACTTGTTACTAAGGTAGAAACAAAGACATTAGTATACAAGTCATTTCTCTGTTAACTTGTTACTAAGGTAGAAACAAAGACATTAGTATACAAGTCATTTCTCTGTTATATAACTTGTTACTAAGGTAGAAACAAAGACATTAGTATACAAGTCATTTCTCTGTTATATAACTTGTTACTAAGGTAGAAACAAAGACATTAGTATACAAGTCATTTCTCTGTTATATAACTTGTTACTAAGGTAGAAACAAAGACATTAGTATACAAGTCATTTCTCTGTTATATAACTTGTTACTAAGGTAGAAAGAAGGACATTAGTATACAAGTCATTTCTCTGTTAACTTGTTACTAAGGTAGAAACAAAGACATTAGTATACAAGTCATTTCTCTGTTATATAACTTGTTACTAAGGTAGAAACAAAGACATTAGTATACAAGTCATTTCTCGTTAACTTGTTACTAAGGTAGAAACAAAGACATTAGTATACAAGTCATTTCTCTGTTATATAACTTGTTACTAAGGTAGAAACAAAGACATTAGTATACAAGTCATTTCTCTGTTAACTTGTTACTAAGGTAGAAACAAAGACATTTAGGTATACAAGTCATTTCTCTGTTATATAACTTGTTACTAAGGTAGAAACAAAGACATTAGTATACAAGTCATTTCTCTGTTATATAACTTGTTACTAGGTAGAAACAAAGACATTAGTATACAAGTCATTTCTCTGTTAACTTGTTACTAAGGTAGAAACAAAGACATTAGTATACAAGTCATTTCTCTGTTATATAACTTGTTACTAAGGTAGAAACAAAGACATTAGTATACAAGTCATTTCTCTGTTAACTTGTTACTAAGGTAGAAACAAAGACATTAGTATACAAGTCATTTCTCTGTATAACTTGTTACTAAGGTAGAAACAAAGACATTAGTATACAAGTCATTTCTCTGTTATATAACTTGTTACTAAGGTAGAAACAATGACATTAGTATACAAGTCATTTCTCTGTTAACTTGTTACTAAGGTAGAAACAAAGACATTAGTATACAAGTCATTTCTCTGTTATATAACTTGTTACTAAGGTAGAAACAAAGACATTAGTATACAAGTCATTTCTCTGTTAACTTGTTACTAAGGTAGAAACAAAGACATTAGTATACAAGTCATTTCTCTGTTATATAACTTGTTACTAAGGTAGAAACAAAGACATTAGTATACAAGTCATTTCTCTGTTATATAACTTGTTACTAAGGTAGAAACAATGACATTAGTATACAAGTCATTTCTCTGTTAACTTGTTACTAAGGTAGAAACAAAGACATTAGTATACAAGTCATTTCTCTGTTCTATAACTTGTTACTAAGGTAGAAACAAAGACATTAGTATACAAGTCATTTCTCTGTTAACTTGTTACTAAGGTAGAAACAAAGACATTAGTATACAAGTCATTTCTCTGTTATATAACTTGTTACTAAGGTAGAAACAAGGACATTGGTATACACGTCATTTCTCTGTTAACTTGTTACTAAGGTAGAAACAAAGACATTAGTATACAAGTCATTTCTCTGTTATATAACTTGTTACTAAGGTAGAAACAAAGACATTAGTATACAAGTCATTTCTCTGTTAACTTGTTACTAAGGTAGAAACAAAGACATTAGTATACAAGTCATTTCTCTGTTATATAACTTGTTACTAAGGTAGAAACAAAGACATTAGTATACAAGTCATTTCTCTGTTATATAACTTGTTACTAAGGTAGAAACAAAGACATTAGTATACAAGTCATTTCTCTGTTCTATAACTTGTTACTAAGGTAGAAACAGAGACATTAGTATACAAGTCATTTCTCTGTTAACTTGTTACTAAGGTAGAAACAAAGACATTAGTATACAAGTCATTTCTCTGTTATATAACTTGTTACTAAGGTAGAAACAAGGACATTGGTATGCACGTCATTTCTCTGTTAACTTGTTACTAAGGTAGAAACAAAGACATTAGTATACAAGTCATTTCTCTGTTATATAACTTGTTACTAAGGTAGAAACAAAGACATTAGTATACAAGTCATTTCTCTGTTAACTTGTTACTAAGGTAGAAACAAAGACATTAGTATACAAGTCATTTCTCTGTTCTATAACTTGTTACTAAGGTAGAAACAAAGACATTAGTATACAAGTCATTTCTCTGTTAACTTGTTACTAAGATAGAAACAAAGACATTAGTATACAAGTCATTTCTCTGTTATATAACTTGTCACTAAGGTAGAAACAAAGACATTGGTATACAAGTCATTTCTCTGTTAACTTGTTACTAAGGTAGAAACAAAGACATTAGTATACAAGTCATTTTTCTGTTATATAACTTGTTACTAAGGTAGAAACAAAGACATTAGTATACAAGTCATTTCTCTGTTATATAACTTGTTACTAAGGTAGAAACAAAGACATTAGTATACAAGTCATTTCTCTGTTATATAACTTGTTACTAAGGTAGAAACAAAGACATTAGTGTACAAGTCATTTCTCTGTTAACTTGTTACTAAGGTAGAAACAAAGACATTAGTATACAAGTCATTTCTCTGTTATATAACTTGTTACTAAGGTAGAAACAAGGACATTGGTATACATGTCATTTCTCTGTTAACTTGTTACTAAGGTAGAAACAAAGACATTAGTATACAAGTCATTTCTCTGTTATATAACTTGTTACTAAGGTAGAAACAAAGACATTAGTATACAAGTCATTTCTCTGTTAACTTGTTACTAAGGTAGAAACAAAGACATTAGTATACAAGTCATTTCTCTGTTCTATAACTTGTTACTAAGGTAGAAACAAAGACATTAGTATACAAGTCATTTCTCTGTTAACTTGTTACTAAGATAGAAACAAAGACATTAGTATACAAGTCATTTCTCTGTTATATAACTTGTTACTAAGGTAGAAACAAAGACATTAGTATACAAGTCATTTCTCTGTTATAACTTGTTACTAAGGTAGAAACAAAGACATTAGTATACAAGTCATTTCTCTGTTAACTTGTTACTAAGGTAGAAACAAAGACATTAGTATACAAGTCAATTCTCTGTTATATAACTTGTTACTAAGGTAGAAACAAAGACATTAGTATGCAAGTCATTTCTCTGTTATATAACTTGTTACTATGGTAGAAACAAAGACATTAGTATACAAGTCATTTCTCTGTTAACTTGTTACTAAGGTAGAAACAAAGACATTAGTATACAAGTCATTTCTCTGTTATATAACTTGTTACTAGGGTAGAAACAAAGACATTAGTATACAAGTCATTTCTCTGTTAACTTGTTACTAAGGTAGAAACAAAGACATTAGTATACAAGTCATTTCTCTGTTAACTTGTTACTAAGGTAGAAACAAAGACATTAGTATACAAGTCATTTCTCTGTTATATAACTTGTTACTAAGGTAGAAACAAGGACATTAGTATACAAGTCATTTCTCTGTTAACTTGTTACTAAGGTAGAAACAAAGACATTAGTATACAAGTCATTTCTCTGTAATATAACTTGTTACTAAGGTAGAAACAAAGACATTAGTATACAAGTCATTTCTCTGTTATATAACTTGTTACTAAGGTAGAAACAAAGACATTAGTATACAAGTCATTTCTCTGTTATATAACTTGTTACTAAGGTAGAAACAAAGACATTAGTATACAAGTCATTTCTCTGTTAACTTGTTACTAAGGTAGAAACAAAGACATTAGTATACAAGTCATTTCTCTGTTATATAACTTAGTTACTAAGGTAGAAACAAAGACATTAGTATACAAGTCATTTCTCTGTTATATAACTTGTTACTAAGGTAGAAACAAAGACATTAGTATACAAGTCATTTCTCTGTTAACTTGTTACTAAGGTAGAAACAAAGACATTAGTATACAAGTCATTTCTCTGTTATATAACTTGTTACTAAGGTAGAAACAAAGACATTGGTATACAAGTCATTTCTCTGTTAACTTGTTACTAAGGTAGAAACAAAGACATTAGTATACAAGTCATTTCTCTGTTATATAACTTGTTACTAAGGTAGAAACAAAGACATTAGTATACAAGTCATTTCTCTGTTATATAACTTGTTACTAAGGTAGAAACAAAGACATTAGTATACAAGTCATTTCTCTGTTATATAACTTGTTACTAAGGTAGAAACAAAGACATTAGTATACAAGTCATTTCTCTGTTAACTTGTTACTAAGGTAGAAACAAAGACATTAGTATACAAGTCATTTCTCTGTTATATAACTTGTTACTAAGGTAGAAACAAGGACATTGGTATACATGTCATTTCTCTGTTAACTTGTTACTAAGGTAGAAACAAAGACATTAGTATACAAGTCATTTCTCTGTTATATAACTTGTTACTAGGTAGAAACAAAGACATTAGTATACAAGTCATTTCTCTGTTAACTTGTTACTAAGGTAGAAACAAAGACATTAGTATACAAGTCATTTCTCTGTTCTATAACTTGTTACTAAGGTAGAAACAAAGACATTAGTATACAAGTCATTTCTCTGTTAACTTGTTACTAAGATAGAAACAAAGACATTAGTATACAAGTCATTTCTCTGTTATATAACTTGTTACTAAGGTAGAAACAAAGACATTAGTATACAAGTCATTTCTCTGTTATATAACTTGTTACTAAGGTAGAAACAAAGACATTAGTATACAAGTCATTTCTCTGTTAACTTGTTACTAAGGTAGAAACAAAGACATTAGTATACAAGTCATTTCTCTGTTATATAACTTGTTACTAAGGTAGAAACAAAGACATTAGTATGCAAGTCATTTCTCTGTTATATAACTTGTTACTATGGTAGAATCAAAGACATTAGTATACAAGTCATTTCTCTGTTAACTTGTTACTAAGGTAGAAACAAAGACATTAGTATACAAGTCATTTCTCTGTTATATTACTTGTTACTAGGGTAGAAACAAAGACATTAGTATACAAGTCATTTCTCTGTTAACTTGTTACTAAGGTAGAAACAAAGACATTAGTATACAAGTCATTTCTCTGTTAACTTGTTACTAAGGTAGAAACAAAGACATTAGTATACAAGTCATTTCTCTGTTATATAACTTGTTACTAAGGTAGAAACAAGGACATTAGTATACAAGTCATTTCTCTGTTAACTTGTTACTAAGGTAGAAACAAAGACATTAGTATACAAGTCATTTCTCTGTTATATAACTTGTTACTAAGGTAGAAACAAAGACATTAGTATACAAGTCATTTCTCTGTTAACTTGTTACTAAGGTAGAAACAAAGACATTAGTATACAAGTCATTTCTCTGTTATATAACTTGTTACTAAGGTAGAAACAAAGACATTAGTATACAAGTCATTTCTCTGTTATATAACTTGTTACTAAGGTAGAAACAAAGACATTAGTATACAAGTCATTTCTCTGTTAACTTGTTACTAAGGTAGAAACAAAGACATTAGTATACAAGTCATTTCTCTGTTATATAACTTGTTACTAAGGTAGAAACAAGGACATTGGTATACACGTCATTTCTCTGTTAACTTGTTACTAAGGTAGAAACAAAGACATTAGTATACAAGTCATTTCTCTGTTATATAACTTGTTACTAAGGTAGAAACAAGGACATTAGTATACAAGTCATTTCTCTGTTAACTTGTTACTAAGGTAGAAACAAAGACATTAGTATACAAGTCATTTCTCTGTTCTATAACTTGTTACTAAGGTAGAAACAAAGACATTAGTATACAAGTCATTTCTCTGTTAACTTGTTACTAAGGTAGAAACAAAGACATTAGTATACAAGTCATTTCTCTGTTATATAACTTGTTACTAAGGTAGAAACAAAGACATTAGTATACAAGTCATTTCTCTGTTATATAACTTGTTACTAAGGTAGAAACAAAGACATTAGTATACAAGTCATTTCTCTGTTATATAACTTGTTACTAAGGTAGAAACAGAGACATTAGTATACAAGTCATATCTCTGTTAACTTGTTACTATGGTAGAAACAAAGACATTAGTATACAAGTCATTTCTCTGTTATATAACTTGTTACTAAGGTAGAAACAAGGACATTGGTATACACGTCATTTCTCTGTTAACTTGTTACTAAGGTAGAAACAAAGACATTAGTATACAAGTCATTTCTCTGTTATATAACTTGTTACTAAGGTAGAAACAAAGACATTAGTATACAAGTCATTTCTCTGTTAACTTGTTACTAAGGTAGAAACAAAGACATTAGTATACAAGTCATTTCTCTGTTCTATAACTTGTTACTAAGGTAGAAACAAAGACATTAGTATACAAGTCATTTCTCTGTTAACTTGTTACTAAGATAGAAACAAAGACATTAGTATACAAGTCATTTCTCTGTTATATAACTTGTTACTAAGGTAGAAACAAAGACATTAGTATACAAGTCATTTCTCTGTTATATAACTTGTTACTAAGGTAGAAACAAAGACATTAGTATACAAGTCATTTCTCTGTTAACTTGTTACTAAGGTAGAAACAAAGACATTAGTATACAAGTCATTTCTCTGTTATATAACTTGTTACTAAGGTAGAAACAAAGACATTAGTATACAAGTCATTTCTCTGTTAACTTGTTACTAAGGTAGAAACAAAGACATTAGTATACAAGTCATTTCTCTGTTATATAACTTGTTACTAAGGTAGAAACAAAGACATTAGTATACAAGTCATTTCTCTGTTATATAACTTGTTACTAAGGTAGAAACAAAGACATTAGTATACAAGTCATTTCTCTGTTAACTTGTTACTAAGGTAGAAACAAAGACATTAGTATACAAGTCATTTCTCTGTTATATAACTTGTTACTAAGGTAGAAACAAAGACATTAGTATACAAGTCATTTCTCTGTTATATAACTTGTTACTAAGGTAGAAACAAAGACATTAGTATACAAGTCATTTCTCTGTTATATAACTTGTTACTAAGGTAGAAACAAAGACATTAGTATACAAGTCATTTCTCTGTTATATAACTTGTTACTAGGGTAGAAACAAAGACATTAGTATACAAATCATTTCTCTGTTAACTTGTTACTAAGATAGAAACAAAGACATTAGTATACAAGTCATTTCTCTGTTAACTTGTTACTAAGGTAGAAACAAAGACATTAGTATACAAGTCATTTCTCTGTTATATAACTTGTTACTAAGGTAGAAACAAGGACATTAGTATACAAGTCATTTCTCTGTTAACTTGTTACTAAGGTAGAAACAAAGACATTAGTATACAAGTCATTTCTCTGTTATATAACTTGTTACTAAGGTAGAAACAAAGACATTAGTATACAAGTCATTTCTCTGTTAACTTGTTACTAAGGTAGAAACAAAGACATTAGTATACAAGTCATTTCTCTGTTATATAACTTGTTACTAAGGTAGAAACAAAGACATTAGTATACAAGTCATTTCTCTGTTATATAACTTGTTACTAAGGTAGAAACAAAGACATTAGTATACAAGTCATTTCTCTGTTAACTTGTTACTAAGGTAGAAACAAAGACATTAGTATACAAGTCATTTCTCTGTTATATAACTTGTTACTAAGGTAGAAACAAGACATTGGTATACACGTCATTTCTCTGTTAACTTGTTACTAAGGTAGAAACAAAGACATTAGTATACAAGTCATTTCTCTGTTATATAACTTGTTACTAAGGTAGAAACAAAGACATTAGTATACAAGTCATTTCTCTGTTAACTTGTTACTAAGGTAGAAACAAAGACATTAGTATACAAGTCATTTCTCTGTTATATAACTTGTTACTAAGGTAGAAACAAAGACATTAGTATACAAGTCATTTCTCTGTTAACTTGTTACTAAGGTAGAAACAAAGACATTAGTATACAAGTCATTTCTCTGTTATATAACTTGTTACTAAGGTAGAAACAAAGACATTAGTATACACGTCATTTCTCTGTTAACTTGTTACTAAGGTAGAAACAAAGACATTAGTATACAAGTCATTTCTCTGTTATATAACTTGTTACTAAGGTAGAAACAAAGACATTAGTATACAAGTCATTTCTCTGTTAACTTGTTACTAAGGTAGAAACAAAGACATTAGTATACAAGTCATTTCTCTGTTATAACTTGTTACTAAGGTAGAAACAAAGACATTAGTATACAAGTCATTTCTCTGTTATATAACTTGTTACTAAGGTAGAAACAAAGACATTAGTATACAAGTCATTTCTCTGTTATATAACTTGTTACTAAGGTAGAAACAAAGACATTAGTATACAAGTCATTTCTCTGTTATATAACTTGTTACTAAGGTAGAAACAAAGACATTAGTATACAAGTCATTTCTCTGTTAACTTGTTACTAAGGTAGAAACAAAGACATAGTATACAAGTCATTTCTCTGTTATATAACTTGTTACTAAGGTAGAAACAAAGACATTAGTATACAAGTCATTTCTCTGTTAACTTGTTACTAAGGTAGAAACAAAGACATTAGTATACAAGTCATTTCTCTGTTATATAACTTGTTACTAAGGGTAGAAACAAAGACATTAGTATACAAGTCATTTCTCTGTTATATAACTTGTTACTAAGGTAGAAACAAAGACATTAGTATACAAGTCATTTCTCTGTTAACTTGTTACTAAGGTAGAAACAAAGACATTAGTATACAAGTCATTTCTCTGTTATATAACTTGTTACTAAGGTAGAAACAAAGACATTAGTATACAAGTCATTTCTCTGTTATAACTTGTTACTAAGGTAGAAACAAAGACATTAGTATACAAGTCATTTCTCGTAACTGTTATATAACTTGTTACTAAGGTAGAAACAAAGACATTAGTATACAAGTCATTTCTCTGTTAACTTGTTACTAAGGTAGAAACAAAGACATTAGTATACAAGTCATTTCTCTGTTATATAACTTGTTACTAAGGTAGAAACAAAGACATTAGTATACAAGTCATTTCTCTGTTAACTTGTTACTAAGGTAGAAACAAAGACATTAGTATACAAGTCATTTCTCTGTTATATAACTTGTTACTAAGGTAGAAACAAAGACATTAGTATACAAGTCATTTCTCTGTTATATAACTTGTTACTAAGGTAGAAACAAAGACATTAGTATACAAGTCATTTCTCTGTTATATAACTTGTTACTAAGGTAGAAACAAAGACATTAGTATACAAGTCATTTCTCTGTTAAACTTGTTACTAAGGTAGAAACAAAGGCATTAGTATACAAGTCATTTCTCTGTTATATAACTTGTTACTAAGGTAGAAACAAAGACATTAGTATACAAGTCATTTCTCTGTTATAACTTGTTACTAAGGTAGAAACAAAGACATTAGTATACAAGTCATTTCTCTGTTATAACTTGTTACTAAGGTAGAAACAAAGACATTAGTATACAAGTCATTTCTCTGTTATAACTTGTTACTAAGGTAGAAACAAAGACATTAGTATACAAGTCATTTCTCTGTTAACTTGTTACTAAGGTAGAAACAAAGACATTAGTATACAAGTCATTTCTCTGTTTTTAACTTGTTACTAAGGTAGAAACAAAGAACATTAGTATACAAGTCATTTCTCTGTTATATACTTGTTACTAAGGTAGAAACAAAGACATTAGTATACAAGTCATTTCTCTGTTATATAACTTGTTACTAAGGTAGAAACAAAGACATTAGTATACAAGTCATTTCTCTGTTATATAACTTGTTACTAAGGTAGAAACAAAGACATTAGTA